>JAVJIF010025901.1:0-58903 GCA_038442645.1 Agave tequilana
TCGAATACAAGATCCACTCCGTTGAAGTTGATCTATACTATTTCAAGTATCTATAAACCAAAAATCAGTGTTTTAAATACTTTTTGCCCATCCATCAAGCGACGCAAAATGGACGGCCGAAAGTAGTGAGTTGGTTAGATCTATGTCTTTAGACATACAAATTCCCGATTCGGCTATTTCATTATGATCTAAACATTTAAAAACCATTATAAACTAATTTTTGTTAGATTTCAAATGTTCTACACCGTTAAACTAACCACTCACTATTTAGGCCGTCCGTTTTTTTTCCCTACTTGATGGATAGGAAAAAGTATTAAAACTCTTGATTTTTGGTTTATAGATCTTGAATAGTATAGATCAACTTCAACGGAGTGGATCTTGTATTCGAATGTTGGAGGGTTGAATTTGAGTGGAAGGATCCGGGATCCAATCCTTTTGAAATATACAAGTCTATCTCTCTCTCTCTCTCTCTCTCTCTCTATATATATATATATATATATATATATATATATATATATATATATATATATATATATATAATAGATATAAATAGCTTGATGGTTCGAGTTGAAATCTCAGAAATCTTCAATGTCACAAAGTGCATATTATCTATGTTTTATGAAGGATAAATATTAAATCCAATTTTGAATTCTTATCTTAGTTGAAGACAAGACTTGCATATAGACTAAGTTTAAGGGAGATTAATTTTAGCGAACTTATGATCTTAGATCGCTTATATTTTTGCAAAAAATATTTCAAAAACTTGTCTCTCTTTTAAAATGTGTTTTCAAAATACTGACATTTGCGTTTTTTCATTTATGGATTTTGTGGTGCAATCCGCTGAAAACCCTCAGGAGACAAACTCCTCCTCTAGGGAAACCTAGAGGTTTACGGCTTTTTCACACGCTCAGTGCAATCGTATCACCTACGAAAGTGGCGTAATAACATTTGTAGTATAGTTTTTCTTTTCTTATTTTGCTCGGGCCGAGCAAAAGATAAGTTGGGGGTATGATTAGTTTACAGTTCTATATTATTATATCGCATTTTCCTACTGATTTATGAAGAAATGTCGGTCTAAACGTGTTTTGATCTTTCTTGCAGATAATCAAGACAAGGAGGGCAAAAGAGTAATAAGCGCTTAATTAAACCCAATTTTTGGTAATTAAATCCAGATTTCTTGAGGCTAAGAAAGGGAGCTTCTAGAATATGCATTGCTTCTAGATCTTTGTGCACGTCAGACGAATATCCGGTAAAAATACCAGAATCTGAATATACTAAGAAGGTCCTCGAAGCAACATGAAGACGCTCCCCAAAACCAGGGACCTAAGTCCCCAGTTTTGCTGCGAAAATGCGACAATAGCCGCGCTTCTGTGGCAATATGGTGGGGCCACGCGTCGATCTTCGACGCGTGGCCTTGTCCCTGTCTTTTAGAACCCTCTTTTGCCTATAAAAACATATGCAGAGCTTGAAATGGGAGCAGATTGGAAAATTAGGTTAGGTTTTCTATCTTTTAGTGTAGGATAGTGTAGATGTTCTTCTTCTTTTATTTTGTATTTTCTTTTCTTTTTAAATCATGTATTAGGGCAGAGAGATTCAGAGAGAGAAAGAGATAGATGATGTAATAGATGGTGACAATTTATATAAAGGTGTCTCATTTCTTCTCTATTATAATCTTCTCTATCTTTTACATGATGCTTAGCTAATTTCTTCTTCTCATGACAATCTAACTACTAATCACTAACCATCTAATCACTTACTTGATAATCTACATGAATCTAATAGCCTCTACAAGGCCTTGCTCTTGCTAGAGCCATTGATGGCTCATGATGATGGATTCTAACTTCTAACACTTCTAACACCTAACCCACTAACTTACTAACTTACAATGTCTTCTTTATTTTATGCTCACCTCTATCCGATTTTGATGATTTAATAGCAGCTTGCAATTTATTGTGTGGTATGGATGTGTTGTTTGAATGTAGAAGAACAATCTTATGACCCATGTTCTTTATCGTCACTTGAAGCAAGGATCAGTGATGGTCAAGGATCTATGTGAGGCACACTATCACAAAGAGGTTAGCATGGTTAGTGGAGCAATTAGTAGTTAGTAGATGAGTTTTCTTTTACTTTATTTTAAAACCAATTCCAAATATTTTTATCATTTTTCTATCATGTCTTCACCCTTTCTTAGTTCGCCTTTGTTTTCATTTTTCGTCACCATCATTTTTTATTTGTTATCCATCGCCGCTTTCATCGCCTTCTCCATCTATCACTTCTGAATTTATTTTCTTTTCCATTCTTTTTCTAATTCTTTAACAAAGAAGACTTGTTAACAACCGACGTGAATAAGAGCTGTTAATGCTTCTATCACCTTCCTTCCATGGGATTCAATCCGTTGAGCCAATGCTATAACGAAGTATCGAGGGAACATAAGAACACACATATATTTTATTGATTTCATAAACACACGTTTTCGAGTGCCCGTTTCCGCTCCGATTAGTAAGGTTAGGCTTTAGACCCATTCCCTCTATGCGCAGTTTGTATGCTCTCCACCTAAACATTTGGTAAACGGATCCGCTAAATTATCTTTTGATGAGACATAGTTAATAGAGATAATTCTATTTAAGGGCAACTGCTTAACGGTATTATGTCTACGACGAATATGTCTAGAATTACCGCTATATATAAAATTGTTTTACCCTAGATATATGATTAGTCTCTAATTTTGTATAATTTTTATCACATCCGCATATTTATTTGATATAAAATTTTGCTAATAAATCTTTGCTTGCTTGATCCTAAGTCCATGGTATTCAAATGAAGAAGAAGACCCTAAATCACTATTTAATGAGTGATTAAAGGCCTACCAAGTAGCCATTGACTTTAGAGTGGAGATTTTGTCAGCCTAGGGCATCAAATTCAGAAACCAGAAAATTCACCTAATAGGGGACAGACAGACGACGCACTGCCCGAAGCCAGGCGCGCACCGCCCTGGCATGGCCGCAGAAACGCGGCCTGGGCCGCATTTCCGCGGCTGTACAGATGCGGGCACGCCAGGCTTTAGGCCAGGGTTGTCCCCCTGGCCTCTTTCCCCTGGTGCCTATAAATACCCCATGGGGTCTGAAGAGAGGCAGATTCAGAGTTTAGGAGTTGTTATTATCTTGTTGTAGTTTCTTTCCTCTTCTAAGTTTTAGTTTTAGCCATTATAGTGAGAGAGAGAGAGAGTGTGTGTGTGTGTGTAAAGGTTGAATTTGAAGTGACAAGCTAATACAAGTAACTATTTCTCTTTCGTCTTTCCATTTACTTGTGTTTTCTATTTGCTTTTAGTTTCTTGTTGTAGTGTAACTCCCTTTCTCTTTACTTCTTTTTTGTTATTTCTTTTACTATCATGTCTAACTAACTCTTCAATTGCATGGCTAACTAACTACTAACTACTAATCTCTAACAATTGATTAATAACCCAAATGAGTCAATAGTGTCAAACAAGCTTTGTGCAAACGAGAGATATGACATCTAAGACGAGTGTTCTACTCTAACTTACATTCAAGTATTCACTTTCTTATTTTCATACTTAACGGATTTTTGATGATCTATGAATTGCATGCTTTACTTTTTTTATAAGTTAGAGATTTTCTTTTAACTTTGTCGATACTATTAGTGCACTTGTGTCTTCCCGTATTCTCACCTTCGAATGGATCTTGATAAGGGAATGTCTAAGTTTTTGCTGTGTTAAGATAAGTTATAGGAAAACTTTCACTCGATTTTCACGTGAATAATTCCTATGCATAAGGGTTATGCTTGTTTATGATCCATCGTGAGGCTACATCTTCAAGAATTAGGGATTAGTGGGAGCACTTAGTAGAAATTTAGCCATGCGTTTTTACCATAAGAAAATCTAACTTTACAAACTACCAAATCATTCTCAAACAATTCTTGAAACCAACTTGTTTTTATTTTCCAATTCTTTATATGAAACAAAGAACTTTCTCTTTCTTGAACAAAGAAGCCGCATCAAGCTTTCATCGCTCTCCCTCCTTGTGGATACGACCCCTATAGCCACTTCGCTAGTACGGAATAATCACAAAATCAGTAACATCGACCCATACTCTTTTTAGTTATTCTTGTGCTTGCTTTTTGTCGATCAAATTTTGGCGCCGTTGCCGGGGAGGGAATGACTTTATTATTCAATACTAAAGATTTTTCTTTGTTCTTGTGTGTAGGAGAAGTACCAAGGAGCTCATTATTACGGGAAGCGAAAGTGGTGGCTAAAGACATTGCACGAGGATTCATTTGCCCTCGAAAAATTCGTGTAAAAGCGAGTTTCTTCGATTGAAGTACTAACAAACTCTTCTCAGGTTGCCGAAAGCCGCTCAATTGTTTTCTATATTTTTTTTAGTTCCCTTGATGCTTCACCTTATACATGTATATAAACTCAACAAAATCTATTTGTTGCTTAATTAAAATTTAGATTAGACTATTGCATTTAGGGCATGTGTTTATTTCAATTTCTATTGAAGAATGCTGGAGAAAAAGTACATGTTAATTCATATAGAATAGGACCAACATTTTGGAGTGATTTATCGCTTTGAGTGTTACCTTGTTGTGAATAAACTGTACACTTGCACAATTGACACTAAGGGCAAAATCCCAAAAAACAAGATAAGGTGGGGATTTCATCACCCTTCCTTAGCCCAAAAATCATATCTAAGTGCACTCACATAACCCAAGTCTTAATAAAAATTGATAGACGTTGGCCCTAGGGACATCTCGAGCTCACTAAGAGATTAACCGAGGTTGGAAATTGTAAGAACTATACACCTGCAAAATCGGTGTCTAAGGAAACTGGATTAAGAGGCAAAGCCTCAAAAGCTCCGTGGTTTGGCGTAATTAAGGCCCGTGGATCACACCTGGATACCTCCCACTGATTTTGCTCTTTTCTGGGCCGATTAGCTTTTAGTCGAGTTCCTACAATAACCTCCCCTGGAGAATCGATCAGTTAGGAGTCGTCTAGGTCCAGGTACCTTAGACTAAGGCTTTGTGGTTGTTTTTTTTCCTTTTGTTTGTTAGTTTATTCTTTCCGATTGTTTGTTGTCTTTACGTTGTTTGTGGTTTGCTGCATGCAAGAGTGGGTGAAAGATCCTGTATCTTTCAGATTAACCAAAAACACTTCTCTACTCTTACATCCAGAACCGGTGATGGCGTCACTTCAAGACATGTTTTACCTGATCAGAATCTCATTACCATCTTATATAAACTGTCTGAGGCAAATGGAAATAATTTTAACTAAAGCCTCATTAATCAACACTCTCCCAAAATTTCATGGTTTAGAATCAGAGGACGCATACTTCTTTGTTAGGAAATTTGAAGAAGTGGCCTCATGATGCGTATACCCCAGTTAGGAGACGATGCCGTTAGGTTACGTTTCATTCCCTTTTCCCTAAAGGACTAGTGGAAGAAATGGTTGTACAGTTTGTCGGTAGATTCTGTCACGATGTGGATAATTTCGTCAAGGCCTTCTTAAAGAAATTATACCCAATTCATAAAACTGCCCTCATTAGAAAAAATATCATGCAGTTCAGGCAAGAACTGAGGGAGCCATTTTGGAGATACTTTGAGCGATTCAAAAATCTCCTAGCTCAGTGCCCTCATCACGGTGTGGAGAAATAGCGTCAGTGCCAGATTCTCTACAATGATTTAGATTATCAAACGAAAACCTTGATAGAAATCATGTATCAGGGAGGGTTCTTGTAAAAGGATGAGAATCAGGGTTAGGACTTATTTGAGAATTTAGCTGAGAAAACCCTGGAATGGGAGCCAGCCTCAGAAAATCCAAAGAATTCACAATCTATAACTTCAAGAGGAGGGCTCCTATTTCTAGAATCATCCATAGTTATAAAAGCTAAGATTGCAACCCTAATGCGGAGAATAGAGGCTCTAGAAACAAAAGAGCCAGCCAATGTCAACCAAATCAATCCACCACGAATTCACAATCCGGGTTGTTCATACTGTCAGGCACCAAACCATGTCTTTGAAGAGTGTCTTGTTTTTCACACCCAACAAGTGCCACCGGAACACCTGAATGCGGCCTACTAACGGCCGCCGCATAATCTCTATTCGCAAACATACAATTCAGGTTGGAGAAATCACCCAAATTTCTCTTGAGCCTAGAACAATCCTCCCAGGCCTAATTTCTCTAACAATTTTCATCATCCCAGTCCTCCACTAAGTTTCCCCAGTCAAGCTTCATCTTCCTCCTCTCAAAGTACACCAATGAAAAAGAAATTCAGCAAATTAGAGGAGAGCATGGAAGCTTTTATGAAGTCCAAGCCGCTTTCATGTAAAACTAGGGACAAACGCTAAACAACTATTCGCAGGCTATATTGAGCTTGAAAATGCAACTGAGTCAGTTAGCTAGCTCTCTAAGTGAAAGATCAAAGGGTACTTTACCTAGTCAGCCGCTAGTTAATCCTAAAAACTCCAATCAAGCATATGAAATTTAGGATCCGTCGATCAACTAGTTTAATGCTGTTTACACACTTCGATCTGGAAAGAAGGTAGAAACCAACTCTACTAACAGAAAATCCAGTCCATACTGATCCTACTCTAGCCGCCACCTCTGCTAGTTCCTCCCAATCTGCTCCTCAAACATCTGACAAGGATAAAACTGCTGAACAAGTTCATATGCCTGTAGCACCCTTTCCCAATAGGCTTAGGAACAATAATAAGAATATGCACATAGAAAAGATGGTTGAGATGTTTAACCAGGTCATACTGAATGTGCCTCTTCTTAACGCTATCCAACAAGTCCCAACTTATGCCAAATTTCTTAAGGATATGTGTATAAAGAAGAGAAAGATAAATGTGCCCAAGAAAGTGTTCTTGGCAACGAATATAAGAGAAATTCTGTCTGGTCCCATTTCGGTGAAATATAAGGATCCCGGATGTCCCACAATTTCCTACACCATAGGACAAATAGAAATTAGCAGAGCACTACTTGACTTGGGAGAAAGAATCAACTTGCTACCTCTCTTAGTATACTAACAACTTGGGTTGGGCGAGCTAAGTCCAATTAGAGTCGCCATTCAGTTAGCTGACCGATCTGTGAAAATCCCAAAAGGAGAAATCACAGATGTCCTTATCCAGGTCGGTGATTTCATCTACCCCGTTGACTTCATTGTGCTTGAGACCTAACCTGTGTCAAATCCGTGGTCTCAAACTCCGGTCATCTTAAGACGCCCATTCTTTGCTACGGCCAATGCCATAATCAACTGTACGAATGTCTATGCGATTGACCTTTGGAGATATGACAAAGAAAGTTAATGTCTTCAATCTTGGAAGACAACCCAGGGATATCAATGATCAGACGTTTGAGATTAATTCTATTGAAAATCTGACCAGTTAGCATGAGGAAAGCATGGAGATAGAAACAGAGGTAGAGTATGATCTGGAGGCTGAGGATTTTAATCTAGACCAGATCATAGATTCGGCAGTAGATTGGGCGTCAAGCCCAAGTGTACCTCATCATAGGATTGAATGTCCGGATATTACCTACAATGAAGCAACACCTTCCCTAGAGCTAAAAGCCTTACCCGAACACCTTAAGTACGCCTACCTGGGCGGAAAAGAAACCCTGTCAGTCATCATAGTATCCCACCTGATTGAGCAACAAGAGGACAACCTAATGTCTATTCTGAAAAGACATAGTGAAGCCATTGGATGAACGATGAAGGATATCAAGGGGATAAGTCCAGCCATAGTTCAACAGAGAATCCATTTAATCGATGAACCAACTCCCAGGAGGGACCCACAACGCAGGTTTAACCACTCATGTAAAAGGCAGAAAAGCAAAAATTTTGAAACTATTAGATAATGGAATCATTTATTCCATTTCTGATAGCTAATGTGTTAGCCCTGTTCATGCGGTCCCAAAGAAAGCTGGCTTTACGGTGGCTGAAAATGAGCAAAAAGAGTTGGTACAAACAAGTGCCTACCAAGATTCGTGTTTGTATCGACTATAGAAAGTTGAATGCGGCTACCCGTAAAGACCACTTCCCGCTACCCTTCATCGACCAAATGCTTGAACGCCTGGCTGGACACGAGTACTATGGCTTCCTAGATGGGTACTCAGGATACAATCAAATCCCCATTGCTGCAGAAGATCAGGAAAAGACTACGTTTGTTGACACTCAAAAAAGACAAACTCTCATATAGCTTTCCAACCGGTCTGAACGATGTCTAACTTGTCGACATTTACAAAAGACAAGTTGTAAACAAGCTGACGGCAAGTTTCTACCCATCCCAGAGGGACAAATCAGCGATTTAGACTCTACTGATCCAGTGAAGTAGACAGTAAGCCACGATTGCCTTTGAAGAGACCTAAGCAGGTCTAAGATGTTGAGGTAGCTCAACACTTAGCATTGCATGAGCCCAAGGGGATAGCCTCACCTGAGAGACTAAGTTTGTCTAGTTTCGCCTTGAAGCTGTTCATAGCTCCATCAGAGAGCTAACTTACAGTTTCGTCAGAAGCTAATTCTAGCTTCTTTGGAAGCTAATTCTAGCTTCTCCGAAAACTTTCTTTCTAGCTTCTTATGAAGCTTTTCATAGCTCCAGAGAGCTAATTTATAGTTTCGCCTGAAGCTAATTCTAGCTTCTCCGGAAGCTAATTCTAACTTCTCTGGAAGCTTTTTTTCTAGCTTCTCATGAAGCTTTTCATAGCTCTATAGAGAGCTAACTTACAGCTTCGCCGGAAGCTAATCCCAGCTTCTCCGGAAGCTAATTCTAGCTTCTCCGGAAGCTTTCTTTCTAGCTTCTCATTAAGCTCTTCATAGCTCCAGAGAGCTAACTTACAGCTTCGCCAAAAGCTTCCCTTAGTTCCGTTATGAGCTTATTAGACTAGCCCCGCTACGGGTCTTTTATGGTCACTTTTGACCAATCAAATCTCCAGATAAGATCATGTTGATTGAAATTAAATTTGACAGTTGTCTATCATAATTTTTTGACTCTCCCAGTTAGGTAAGAAGATCAGGAGAGATCTCTCAATTAACTAGAGAGGATCAAGGGATGATCCCTTATTAAGACGTGTGGGTCTTTTATGTTCATCTTTAGCCAATCAAATCTCCAGATGAGATTATTGTGACCAAGATCAAATTTGGCAGTTGTTTGGCATGATCTCTTGACTTTCCCAATCAGTTGAGAAGATCAGGGGAGATCTCTCAATTAACTGGAAAGAATCAAGGGATGATCCCTTATTAAGAGGATCCAATTAATGAGAGTTAATGGGTATGTACACCCATGATCTCTTATTAAGAGGAGCCAATTAAGGAGAGTTAATGGGTAGTTACACCCATGATCCCTCATTAAGGGTGACAATCAAGGGAATCATAACTCCCCATTGAGCCTATAAATAGCCCACTAGTGGCTAGGCTCAGGGGCTGAAAAAAGAGGAGAGACGGGCAAGCATAGAGAGGAGATTGCTCCAGAAGTAGGCTTTCTAGCTAGAGGGCTCTACTGATCCTCTGTTCTCCGATTCCCCGAACCAAGCGAGAAGGGAGTCTTATCAAGCGGCAACCCGATCATCTGACCGATCCATCGTCAAAGGGATAAAGTGATCTCGCGCTGATCAGATTCCTACCGGCACACTTTCCCAGAAATCTCAGAGGAGATCTACCTGTAATTTTATTTTCAATTACTTGTAATTTTGCTCCTCGACACTTTTTTTATAAGTTTTCCCCTTTGCAAAAATCAATGAAAAAAATGGCGACTCCGCTGGGGATTGTATTCTCTACTGTGAGAATCAAGTGTCGCAATGCGACGATCAGACCTTCGGGTCTTTTGCTGAGATGCTGATTATTCATTTTGACCAAGAGAGGTTTGAACAACTCCTCTCTGGGGTAGCACAAGCCCCCTACATGTGCGCAAGGAGGTCAGCTAGCCAGAGCCCCTTTGGCTAACTTTTGAAAGCAAGTCTCTGTTGAGACAAATAAGGCTCTCTGTAAGCCTATTATAGCCTCAAGCGAGGCTAAACAGACTCTATGTGAGTCTAGCACAGTCTCAGCAGAGACTAACATAGCCACGCGCTAGCATAATAACATTATGCACGCAGCTATAAAGGTTCCTTGTGAACCTAAAACAGCCTCTGTTAAGGCTATGTGGATTGCAAAAGCTGTAGATGATCTCTTGATTCAGCTCCTGCCAAACTAAAATAGTCTCTGACTGCAAGACTATTTAAGCTCTTCACAGAGCAAAGCCACTCCTGTCACGTGAGGTTAAGACTAAAGCACTTTGTGCTAACAGCGAGGCTACTGCAGCCCTGCTTACATCATCAGTACTATTGGGCAGTGTTAGGCTCACCGTTAGCGACAAAACCAAAGCACTAAGTGCTAAAAACCTTGGCCGCAAGGTTAAAATGAAGCACCACTTAGTGCTAACAGCGAGGCTATTCCAGCCTTACTTACAGGAAGAACTCTGCGCAACAGAGCTAAAACAGTAGCTTCTCCTTGCGAAGCTACTTTTTCAGGGGAAGCTATCCTAGCTTCACCTATAGCCCAAAAGAAAGTCTTCAAGGCTAAGCCCAGGGTTTCTCAACCCAAGCAGGCTACATCTAGTTTCTCTGAGCCTCCTGTTGGATCAGTTGGACCCAGGTAACGCAAACTTGTGGGATTATCTAAGCAACAAGTGGAAACTCCGCTCCGAAGAGCCAGTTCACATCTCGCCATCCCAGTACGGACAAGCGGAGTGTCAACCTGTGATGGTACATTCCGTCAACTGTTGTTTGGGACCAATCCCCACAACTTCTCCTCCAAGCCAAAAAATGGTGTTCAACCGGCTGTCAGTTCAAACTTTTAAGAAATCCAAGTATCGAAAGAAGAAGACAGTGAAGGTGCCTCACCTCGCAGCTGCCTCTGTTAACATGATAAGTAGAGGAAGGGATCTACTACGATCTCAAAGAAGGAAATAGGGGATTCATACTCCCTCATTCAGTTCTCCAGGGCCCGACTATAGCCCTGTCTTAGGTCAGGTTCTAGTTGAACAAAGGGGGTCTTCCAAGATACAATACCCTGTAATTATGGATAACCTTCTTCCTCAGAGGCTATATTGCCAGAACCATTGAGATACCAATTCTAATGGTCTGATGATGAAGAAGAAGCCAGCGGCTACGCTTCCTCTGCCACCATCTGTTGGCCCAAAGGCTATTAGCCCTAAGTTTTGATGATTACAAACCAATGTAGTTAGGTATTAACAAAGTTGTTTAAATAAAGTTTCAGGTAAAAACATAGGTTGATTAACGGCTCCTACACAAGACTCACATTTGAAAGTCGCGAGGATTTAAATCCCAGAGCCTAGCACGCTAGAAGAGCTCAAGGATCAATCAAACAAGTTGAGAAGACTATACAAGATTTATATCTTTGCATTTTTCTTTTTAAATAAAATTTATAGTCTATTTGTCAAAACCGAGATGATAGAGGTTGATATCATTGGGATTGCTACACACACATTTGATGTTACTTCATACTTTCAAACAAAATTTTATTACAAAATTTCTTATCAAGTTTCAGAAAAACGAAGTTTGGAAAATTCGGTTTTTGGAAAACAAGTTTTTGAAAAAACGGTTTTTAAGTTTAGAAAAAGAATTTTTATCAAAACATAGTTCAAATTGTTTTGGTATTGATCTATGATCACACTATGATCTTTCTTAGTCATAGAACTCTATTTTATATCTACCCGTCTAAAGAAATTTTTATCGAAAAATTTAGAATTCAAACAATTTTCAAAAACCTGACTTTTGGCCTAGCACGGTCGACCGCACGGTCGACCACTGGCAGAGCAGAACTGCTCTGTCAGTCGACCGGGCGGTCGACCGACATGCACCAATGTGCATTGTGCACCTCGGTCGACCGTCCCAGTCGACCGACACAAAGAGCAGAGCTTTCTGTTTGTTCCGGTCGACCGGCCCGGTCGACCGACAAAGAGTGGTCACTCTCTATTTGGGACTTCGGTCGACCGCTTTCCCAACGGTTGGAAATCCGATCGTTGGCGGTCGACCGTCCCGGTCAACCGACAGCAGTCAGAATCTGCTGACAGATTCCAACGGCTATTTTTTGGTTTGTCTTTTGTTAGGGTTTCTCCCAACGAATATTTTGGCTTGTTTAACCCTGTTTTTCATCCCCTATAAATAGTGGGAGTGTTTTACAACTCACACACAACATTTACAAGAGTAAAATCAAATTTCTTAAAGTTTAGCCTTTTAGCAAAAAGAATTCTCCTGAGCCAAATTTTCAATATTTTGTGTTTTAACTTGAAGCCTTCTCTTCTACTTCTCTACTTGTTTTAGCACCACACAATCCCTAAGTTTCATCTCCTCATCTTGGTTATAAGATGCAAGTGAGCTTTGTTTGTGGTCAAGTATTGATCACCGTTTCTTCATATTGAGAAGTTGTAGAGGTTGTGGCTTCAAGCGAGCTAGTGAGCTCTAAGTCGGTGTTGCGGCACCGAGAGAGAGGACAAGTGTGTCCGAAGAGCTCTAGTGAGAACTTGTACTGACGATCCAGTGGATCAAGCGTAGTGGAAATCCTTCATCGTGTTGAAGGCGGGGACGTAGAGCAGTGGCTCGAGCCTCGAAACATATTCTCGTGTTTGCGATTGTTCACTTATCTCCAAACTCTCTCTCTCCTTTACTTGCACTATTATTTGTTTACTTCCTTGCAAATTATAATATTATTGTTGTTTATTGTTAATTAGTTTTTAATCCGCATTTTTTACCACTTTGTATAGCCATCACCTATTCACCCCCTAGGTGATTTCACCATCAACTCTGTGCAGGCAAGGTTTGTATCAGCCAAAATGGCTGATAGAAACAATGATGATGATCTCCGTCATCGCATGGAGGCGCAGGAGCAGACTTCCAAGGCCCAGCAAAAAGTCTTGGACAATATCCGACAAATATTGGCTCAGCTCCTGACAAATCGGAACAATGATAACACAACCGGTTGTAATCACGAGAATGAGGAGAACAATAACAATGAACCTCCCAAGACTGATCATTCAAAGGAGGGCTCTTCATTCGATGCCGAAGTGATCAAAGGCATCCAGGCTCAGATCGCATCCTTAGCCTAAAGGGACGAACTAAAGAAAGTAGGGGCAGTCCGTCCTTACCCCTTGGAATGGGATTCAGTCCCATATCCGCCAAAGTTCAAGCCACCAATGTTGCACTCGTATGATGACAAGAGCTCGCCAAATCAGTACATTTACTACTTCCGATCGCAAACCGGTAATGTCATAGGTAATGATGCTATCATAGCCAGACTGTTCATTGCACCCTCAAGGGGGTAGCCTTTGATTGGTTCAGGAGTCTCCCCACGAACTCCATCAATTCCTAACTCGACTTGAAAACTTGATTCCTCTCCCGATTCTAAGAGGATGACACTGAGGTGACCATGGGCACGCTCCTTTCGACAATCCAGAAAGGAGGAGAATCTGTACGGGATTACATAAAGAGATTTCGTAACCTTTCTCTCATGTGCCCTGCAGGTATGCCTTTGCTTATGTTACTTTAGACGTGTAGGCATAACTTCCTCGACAAAGTGAAAGTTCGCATGGGAGCCGTCGAAGCCCATACTTGGAAGGAGCTTATTGAACAAGCCGAGATAGTTAAAAATCAGCTAAAAGTTTGAGGAATCAACAACAAAAGCTATGACGCAGCTGATCTTCTGATACATCAGCATTGAAAGTATATGGAGGAACTCGATCAAAGAAAGGTAACTCCAACAGGACTTCAGAGTATCAGAGACAATACTCCTTCAAAGATGAGTATGTGGTGACACTTTTCCATTTGCTCAACAAAAGCAACAACTCAAGTCGCCAGAGGCTAGACGCCCAGACGAAGTAGGACGAACGAATGATCTTAACTATTGTCTTTTCCATAGGATGGTTCATCATCCTACTTGCAGGTGCAATGTCCTTAAAGACAAAATCCAAGCACTAATAGAAGCAGGTGTTTTGACTCTGAAGTCAGAACATAATAAGGCCACTACCTAACTCCTATCTTGAAAGGGAGTATGGAGGTAGTTAACTCTACTTCCAAAAGTCATGGGTCTTATCCCAGCAACGGCTAAAGCAATAGGACTCAAGCCAATCCAAAGCTAAAAAGGCAAGTCTTGCAATGTCTCTCTTAGTAGATGATACCGCACCAGCAACTCCTCTCAGTAGCTCTGAAGAGGAGACAACCGTCTCAACCGCTATTTGATAGTCGACAGACACTAGGTCTGGCAAATAACTTGCGACAGTACAACTAGATCCCGATGAGACACAACAGCCAACACATCGAAAAACGCGCAGGGGTTTGGAATATGTCATTCTACCAACCAAATGAGGACAACCTTTCGTAGTAGAGGCAGTCTACTCGAGTGGAGCTTATCGCCTAGCGAATCTAAACGGTGACACGCTCCTGATGCCAATCAACGACAAGTGCTATCCATGATCACGTTAACACTATACCTCTGATCAAAGAAGTACTATGCGTGATCATGTTAACATTACACCTCTGATCAAAGAAGTACTATGCGTGATCATGTTAACATTACACCTCTAATCATCAAGTCGGACTCGTCTGACTGTTTTATCTCCTAAGGAGTCCCTTTTCATAGGTGGAATCAATTTCAACCATCTATGCATTCTTCATTTGGCAAATCAATTCGGCTTCACGACAATCTTGAATGAGTCGAATTCATCGAAGAAGGTTCGTGATGCATCCTTGCAGGACCTTTCTAATGTTTTCACATTCATGTTTAGATTCAATAATCAACTGTGACTAAAGTCTTGATTATGACGAACAAAAGTGAAACTCCACAAGGAATCTAGACTTACTCGATATATTCCCTGTAAAGTTTGTACTCCATATATAGACACGAAGATCAACTAAGAATCAGAGTCTTGATGAATAAAATGTGACGCTCCACGAGAAATGTCGATCTACCCGATAAATTTCCCATGAAGTTTAGACTTAACTCTTTAATGCCCAGCGAGATTTTAGAGGTCACCAGTGGAATACAAAATTGTTCACTTCATGTAACACGATCTGAATCCTTAGATGAATAAGGCTAGAGGAAAACATTGGCTTCTAAGCCCAATATAAAATCCTCAACAACTCATCATGCTGAGGGAATAGCATGGCTAGCCTAATTTAAATGGTAGTTAGTAAAGGCATACCAAATCCGTTGACAACTGAGGATTTGCTAAAAATTCTAAGGGACCTGATCTCGCTTTTCCCACCAAAGTCCCCTATCAATTCCTGTCCATGGAATGGTAGGACCACAAAATGCTGTATTCATTTTCTCAAAAACAGATCACAACTGTCATGCTTAAAGCTCACTCCTTTGACAGTAAAACTTTTTCCTGACGGATCTTGCTATATCCCTAGCAGAGCAAACTCCACTTGTCATTCTCTTCAATAGAATGACAGGTTCACTCAAATTACTGTTATGTTCAAATACCTCTAACAGTAAATTAATCCTTGTCAAGTTAACATCACACCTCTGACAAGTTGCTTTACAAATCCCTGAGTGGAGAAGCTGTCACGATTACTTCTGACAAAATCTCCTTTCAAATTTCCCAGTAAGGAATTTGGTTGTTTGTTACGTTAACAGTGTATCTCTGACAACTTTTTAGAGAATAATTCTTTCCCTATGAATTCCCACAGAATTCCTTTTGTCACGTTAATGATTACCTCTGATATATAATCTCTTATGGGATTCATTTTCTAACTCCCCAGCGAGTTTCTGGTAGACTCCCCTCAAAGTCTATTATTTCTCTTTTTAGTCCTTAATGGACTTTTCTGGTTGTCACGTTAATAATATACCTCTGATAACTTCTTCTAAATAATATCCGAAGGAGATATCAATTTCCCCTTGGAGTTAATGATCAAGTCTTATTTCCCCAGTGGAATTATTTCTTTTGTCGTCATGTCCAGCTTGTCACCTCTAAGCGGTAGAAATCCTTAGCTTAGTGGCTTCTCAATTGGTTATGTCCAGTTTATCACCTCTGAACCAACAGATAATCAAGTCTCATCTTTCAGTCCAGTAGGGACTATTCATTGGCCGTTAGGTCCAGTTCGCCACCTCTGAACGGCAGGACTTTGAGTCTAGCAATTCCCAATCGGTTATGTCTATATTACCTCTGAACCGACGGATACCTAGATCTCCCTTCTTATGGTACTTCAACTGTTATGTCCAGTTCGCCACCTCTGAACAGATAAGTCCGTAACTTTGTTCTCCTTCCCTCTATCAAGGTCAAGAGTTCTTGCTGTCATGTGAATACAACTACCTCTGAACAGCGAATTGTGAGCCTGATGTCTCTTAGTTGGTTATGTCCATATTACCTCTGAACTAACGGGTGCCCAGATCCAATTCACCCTTGAAGTCCCTAGTGGGCTAGCTGCTAAGTTAATGTGACTACCTCTGCCAGCGGATTTAAAGTCTAGTGTATCTTAGTCTATCATGTCCAGTATATCACCTCTGAATATACGGGTCCCTAAAATCGGATTCACCTTCATTTTGTCATCATGTCCAGATTATCTCCGCTGAATGATAAAATTTCGAGCTTGGTGGCTCCCAATCGGTTATGTCCAGTTTATCACCTCTGAACCGACAAATAGCCAAGTCTCCCTTTTTTGTTTACTATTATGTCCAGTTTGTCACCTCTGAACAGTAAACATTCTGAGTTTGATAATTCTAATCAGTTATGTCCAGTACGTCACCTCTGAACTGATGAATATCCAATCTCATCTTTCTTTGTCGTTATGTCAAGTTTGTCACCTCTGAACGACAAGGCTTCGTGTCTGGTGATTCCTAATCAGTTATATCCAGCTCGTCACCTCTAAACTGATGGATATCCAAATCTAATTTTCCAGTCCGGTAGGAACTCTTTCGCTGTTATGTCCAGTTTACCACCTCTGAACAGCGAACCCTCTTTTCTAGCGATTCCTAACCTGTTATGTCCACATTACCTTAGAACAGACGGATTCCTAGATCTGCTCCCCTTTGTCCCAAGTGAGTTCTCATACTCAGACTGATTTTATCACGTTCCTAACTTCTGAATAATTTTCAGTCAAAGTTTTAATTTCTTTGGGGAATTCTACTTGGTGAATGCTCTCTCTTGAACACCTGAGGCAATTCAAAGTATTTCAGAATCTGAACCATTCCATTGCGAATTTACAAAAACTTTAAAGGGGGTCTTGTTGACACTCAAGAAAGACAAACTCTCAGACAGCTTTCCAACCGGTCTGAATGATGTCTAACTTGTCAACATATATAAAAGACAAGTCACAGACAAGCTGATGACCAGTTTCTACCCATCCCCGAGGGACAAATCAGCGACTTAGACTCTACTGATCTAGTGAAGCAGACAGTAAGCTAAGATTACCTTTGAAAAGACCTAAGCAGGTCTAAGATGTTGAGTTAGCTCAACACTTAGCATCGCATGAGCCCAAGGGGATAGGCTCACCTGAGAGACTAAGTTTGTCTAGTTTCGCCTTGAAGCTGTTCATAGCTCCATCAGAGAGCTAACTTACAACTTCGTCTGAAGTTAATTCTAGCTTCTCCGGAAGCTAATTCTAGCTTCTCCGGAAGCTTTCTTTCTAGCTTCTCATGAAGCTTTTCATAGTTCCACAGAGAGCTAACTTACAGCTTCGCGAAAGCTAATCCTAGCTTCTCTGGAAGCTAATTCTAGCTTCTTCGGAAGCTTTCTTTCTAGCTTCTCATGAAGCTCTTCATAGCTCCAGAGAGCTAACTTACAGCTTCGCTAGAAGCTTCCCTTAGTTCCGCTATGAGCTTATTAGACTAGCCCCGCTGCGGGTCTTTTATAGTCACTTTTGACCAATCAAATTTTCAGATAAGATCATGTTGATTGAAATCAAATGTGATAGTTATCTGCCATGATCTTTTGACTCTCCTAGTCAGGTAAGAACATCAGGAGAGATCTCTCAATTAATTAGAGAGGATCAAGGGATAATCCCTTATTAAGAGATGCGGTCTTTTATGATCATCTTTGACCAATCAAATCTCCAGATGAGATCATTGTGATCGAGATCAAATTTGGCAATTGCTTGTTATGATCTCTTGACTCTCCCAATCAGTTGAGAAGATCAGGGGAGATCTCTCAATTAACTAGAGAGGATCAAGGGATGATCCCTTATTAAGAGGAGCCAATTAAGGAGAGTTAATGGGTAGTTACACCCATGATCTCTTATTAAGATGAGCCAATTAAGGAGAGTTAATGGGTAGTTACACCCATGATCCCTCATTAAGGGGAGACAATCAAGGGAATCATAACTTCCTATTGAGCCTATAAATAGCCCACTAGTAGGTTAGGCTCAGGGGCTTGAAAAAGATTCAAGTCCAAGAGGCTTTTTGAAGAGCATAAGCTTCTTTGGTGGCTTCAAAACATAAGCCAATAAGAGATTTACTCTCTTACTTCCAAGAATTCAGAGAATCACTTCTCTAATCCTACAAGGATAAATTCAGGGTGCTAATACCCTAAAATCTTCCTCCCTCACAAGGAATCTCCGGAACCAGACGAGAAGGAATTCTTAAGCAATAGCATTCGAAGATCAATTGCTCGCATCGTCAAAGGGATAAAGTGATCGCGCGCTGATCAGATTCCTATCGGCACACTTCCCCAGAAATCTCAGAGGAGATCTACCTATAATTTTTTTTCAATTACTTGTAATTTAGCTTCTCGACACTTTTTTGTAAGTTTTTCCCTTTGCAAAATCAATAGAAAACAACGTTCACCTGTCCGTTCAGAACCTTTGTTTACCGCATGCCCTTTGGATTGTGCAATGCTCCCGTAACATTCCAACGGTGCATGCTTAGTCTTTTCTCTGACATGGTAGAATGTTTTCTTGAGATTTTTATGGACGACTTCTCCATCTACGGAGATTTCTTTGATCAATGTCTTCACCATCTAGAGTTAGTTCTGCAAAGATGTAAGGAGAAGAATCTAACTCTAAATTAGGAGAAATGTCACTTCATGGTGAGACAGGGGATTGTTTTAGGCCATGGGAGAGGCATTGAAGTGGACAAAGCTAAAGTAGAAGTGATTGCTAAGCTTCCACCACCCAAAAGCAGCAAGGATATTGATCTTTTTTAGGGCATGTTGGGTTCTACCGACAGTTCATTAAGGATTTTAGCAAAATCGCTAAGCCCTTAACCAACCTACTCGCTAAGGACGTACCCTTTGATTTTAACGATGAATGTTTCAAGTCATGGGGAAGCTTAAGCAAAAACTTATTTCTGCGCCTATTATTTCTACTCCTAATTGGGCCCAACAATTTGAAATCATGTGCGATGCCTCTGATTTTGCTATTGATGCTGTTCTAGGACAGTGCATCGACAATAGGCAGCACGTGATTTATTACTCGAGTAGGACCTTGAATGACGCCCAACAGAATTATACAACGACTGAGAAGGAATTCTTGGCCGTTATTTTTACGTTAGAGAAGTTCCGGCCCTAATTGTGTTAGGCTCGAAGACGGTGATTTTTACAGATCACTCGGCACTTAAATACCTTATGACCTAGAAGGAAGCAAAATCCCGATTGATTCAATGAATCCTTTTACTTCAAGAATTTGACCTGTAAATTCGAGATAAATGAGGTATAAAAAATGTGGTTGCTGATCATCTATCAAGAATTCTGAATGCACCTATCAACAAGCCCCGATCAACGAGGATTTCCCAGACGAGCACATCCTGGCCATTTTTAAGAAACCCTAGTATGAGGACATAGTCAATTACCGGGCCACTGGGACAATTACCCGCTGACTGGACAAAGCAAGACCAGTGTAATTTCTTTGCCCAAGTATGGAACTTCTTCTGGAAGAGCTCTATCTTTTTAGTATTATCCCGATCAGATTATTCAACGGTGCATACCAGAGGAGGAACAGAGGAGTGTGCTAAGCTTTTGCCATGAACTTGCATGCGGAGGACACTGCGGTCCCCGCAAGACTGCAGAGAAGGTTTTACAAAGTGGGTTTTACTGGCCCACTTTGTTCAAAGACTCGTACTATTTTTGCAAGTCATGCACAAATTGTTAGAATATTGAGAAAATTTCAAGAGGAGACATGATGCCCCTGAACCCGATCCTGGAAGTTGAAATTTTTGATGTTTAGGGTATCGACTTCATGGGACCATTCCCTAATTCCTTTGGCAACCAGTTCATTTTGGTTGCTATCGATTACGTCTCTAAATGGGTAAAAGTTGTACCAACAAAGACCAATGACAACAAAGTAGTTATCAAATTTAGCAAAGAGAACATCTTCTCCCGATTTGGCACCCCCAGAGTGATAATTAGTGATAATAGATCGCATTTCTGCAATAGAGTTTTTGAAGCTCTGATGCGAAAATATTCCATCAATCATAAGTTATTTACTCCGTATCATCCCCAGACAAATGGGCAGGCAGAAGTCACCAATCGACAGATCAAGCTTATTTTAGAAAAGACTGTCGGACAAAATCAAAAGGATTGGTCAATCAAACTCAATGATGCATTGTGGCTTACCGCACTGCTTTTAAGACAGTCCTGGGGATGTCTCCTTACAGAATAATATTCAAAAAAGCCTGTCATCTGCCAGTAGAGTTAGAACACTGTGCCCTCTGGGCCATTAAGCAGCTCAATTTTGACTTGAGTAAAGCCGTGAGCTAAGGAGACTCAAGATCGCAGAATTAGAGGAGATACGGAATGAAGCCTATGAGAATGCTCAAATCACCAAAAGCAAGACTAAACTTGTTCATGATCAGATTATAAACCGAAAAAACTTTACCCCGAGTGACAAGGTTCTGCTGTATATTTCTAGGCTTCATATTTTCACGGGAAGCTGAAGGCTCGTTCGTCTGGACCGTTCATTGTGCGCACCTGTTTTCCCACACGGTGCTGTGATTATTGTAGAACATAAGAACAACACGGAATTCAAAGTGAACGGGTAAAGACTGAAGCCCTTCTTGACCACTGAGCTTATGACTCCGGATGATAATGTGCTGACTCTTTTTGCCCCATCATACACCTAACCACAGCAATTAAAAAAAACACAAAAAAAAAATTCTTATTGTTTATATTCTTACCCCTTCTAAATTTTTTGGCCTTTCTTTAGCTTATTTGCCCTTGGCCGGCCCAAGTCCACAAAGACGTGACATCATTTATTCATCCTATTTATTGCATTTATATTTACATCAACATTCATTGAGGACAATGCATTAGATAGGTGTTGGGGGGTGCTAACACTTTTCTTTCTACCCAAAAAAAAAAATCTCCAGATTGAAAAGAAATTTCATACTCTTTATAAAATACCAAAAGGTTGTAGGAATTAAGGGAACTTTATTAATGAATCTTTATTTTTGCCTAAATAAATAAGAAAGATTGGTTTGACTAAGAGTTAGGAGGGATAAGAAAAATAACTCATACCTTTTATTTAGCCTTAGTAGAATATGCATAAATTACACACACATGCTTGAGATTTAGAAACACAACTCTGAAAAAACCGCTGGATAATTGTGCCTCAAGAAGTATGATTACTTACGCCAAAAAAATAATAAATAATATATAATATATAAGTAAATCTTGATTTCGTGGCCTACTCTACTTGCATATTTGACATGAGGGTGTTTTTCCACCTGGTGCCCTAAAACCATCTGGTTTGGGAGTCATCGGTTTGATATGCGTTACATGAGTAAAGTAGAAAACCTAATGAAACCAAGAATAATAGATAAATATTAATAAAACTAAATGTTATTCAAAATTGAGTTGAAAATCTCAAGCACATCACACTTACACATTATGCATATCTATTTAAAGCAAAATAATAGAATGAGTTAGAAGTATAAGATCCTTTCTAAATTTAAAGAAAAATCATAATTTTTTTCTTTTATGAAGGCAAAAGTATAGGAGGACTTATGAGGGTTGAATCTAATTCTTACATCATTCGGTCATTTTTACTTAGATGATTGAAAGTTCTTTTTCTTGAAAGAGGTTTGCTAACAACTAAATATTTTTTCACTTATTGGATTTTGTGGGTGCAATCCGCTGAAAACTCTCAGGAGACAACACTCATCCTCTAGGGGAAACCTAGAGGTTTAAAGGCTTGTTGCATATGCTTAGTGCAATCGTGTTACTGAGAAAGTGGTGTGATAATTTTCTTATTTTTGTTTTGTTTTACTCGGGATGAGCAAAAAGATAAGTGTAGGGGTGTGATTAGTCTCTAATTTTGCATAATTTTTATCACATTCGTATATTTATTTGACATAAAATTCTGCTAATAAAGTTTTACTTACTTGATCCTAGGTCCATGGTGTACTAATGAAGAAGACCCTAAATCACTATTTAATGGGTGATTAAAGACCTACCAAATAGCCATTAACTTTAGAGTGGAGATTTTGTCAGCTCAGGGCATCAAATCCAGAAACCAGAAGATCCACCTGACGGGGGACAGACAGGACGACGCACTGCCCGAAGCCAGGCATAGGCGTGCCCGGGCTTTGGGCCAGGGGTCGTCCCCTTGGCCCCCTTTCCCATGGTGCCTATAAATACCCCCTGAGGTCTGAAGAGAGGCAGATCCAGAGTTTAGGAGTTATTATTATCTTGTTATAGTTTCTTTCCTCTTTTAAGTTTTAGTTTTAGCCATTAGAGTGAAAGAGAGAGCGTGTAAAGGTTGAATTTGAAGGTGACAAGCTAATACAAGTAACTACTTCTCTTTCTTCTTTCCATTTACTTGTGTTTTCTATTTGCTTTTACTTTCTTGTTGTAGTGTAACTATCTTTCTCTTTACTTCTTTTCTTTTGTTGTTTCTTTTACTACTATGTCTAACTAACTCTTCTATTGCATGGCTAACTAACTACTAACCCACTAATCTCTAACAACTTGATTGATAACCCAAATGAGTCAATAGTGTCAAACAAGCCTTGTGCAAATGAGAGCTATGACATCTTAAAACGAGGGTTCTAACTCTAACTTACATTCAAGTATTCACTTTCTTATTTTTCATGCTTAACGGGTTTTTGATGATCTATGGATTGCATGCTTTACTTATTTTTGTAAGTTAGAGATGTTCCTTTTAACTTTGCCGATACCATTAGTGCACTTGTGTCTTCCCGTATTCTCGCCTTCAATTGGATCTTGATAAGAGAATGTCCAAGTTTTTGCCGTGTTAAGCTAAGTTATAGGAAGAACTTTCACTCGATTTTCACGTGAATAGTTCCTATGCATAAGGGTTATGTTTGCCTATGATCCATCGTGAGGCTACATCTTCAAGAAGTTAGGGATTAGTGGGAGCACTTAGTAGAAAGTTAGCCATGCATTTTTACCATTAAGAAAATCTAACTTTACAAACCACCAAATCATTCTTAAACAATTCTTGAAACTAACTTGTCTTCATTTTTTAATTCTTTATTTGAAATAAAGAACTTTCTCTTTTTTTGAACAAAGAAGCCGCATCAAGCTTTCATCGCTCTCCCTCCTTGTGGATACGACCCGTATAACCACTTCACTACTACGGAAGAATCGCAAAAGCAGTAACATCGACCCACACTCTTTTTACTTATTCTTATGCTTACTTTTTGCCGATCAATATAGCTGCTTGAATATCGCAGTGAATGCATATAGCGGGCACTAGTTTTGGCCATAATGGTATATCTTCCAAAGTTGTCGAAGCCATTCTGCTTCTTCTCCGACCTTATCTAAGGTTCTAATTTCATAGTGGAACGTGCAATACATGTTTGTTTGAAAGATTTTCAAGATACCGCTACTCCTCTTAGAGTAAATATGTATCCGCTAGTTGATTTTTAATTTTCAGAATCTGCAATCCAATTAGCATCACTGAATCCTTCAAATACAGATGGATACTGTCCATATCTCTTCTTGGTATGTGATACGTAACCTAATACTCATAGCAGAGCAGTCTAATGATCATCACTGGGGTTACTAGTGTATCTGCTTATCTTGCTTATAGCGTAAGCAATATCGAGTCTAGTGCAATTCATTAAATACAATAAACTTCTGATAATTTGAGAATACTCCAATTGGCGTACTCCGGTTCCTGTATTCTTATGAAGGTGGATGTGTGGGAGAAAAGGATTTGTATTCTCCTTTATCCCTTGATCCTTGAATCTTTCTATCATCTTATCCACATAGTGAGATTAAGATAGACTGATTCCATCTGGTATTCTTGTGATTTTAATTCCTAAAATTACATCAGCAACCCCCAGATTCTTCATGTCAAAATTGTTGGATAACATTCTTTTCATGGACTTAATAATTTCAATATTAGTCCTAAGTATCAACATGTCGTCTACATAAAGACAATGATACATGCATTTTTAACTGTTTTAGTATAAACACACTTATCGCATTCATTGATAGTGAATCTATCTTTGATCATGACACTGTCAAATTTCTCATGCCTTTGTTTTGGAGCCTGCTTTAGACCGGATAAGGATTTTATCAATTTACACACTTTGTATTCTTGGCCCTTGACTATAAATCCTTCAGGTTGCTCCATATACATTTCTTCATTTAATTCACCATTTAAGAATGCAGTCTTGACATCCATTTGATGGATATATAAGTTATGCAATACTGTAATTGCAATTAACATCCAAATGGAGCTTATTCTTGTTACTGGTGAATAAGTATTGAAGTAGTCAAGTCCTTCGTTTTGTCGAAAACCCTTGACTATTAATCTAACCTAGTACTTATCGATAGATCTATCGGGTTTTAATTTTCTTTTGAAAATTCACTTACTTCTAATTGGTTTACTGCCAGGAGGCAAGTTTGCCAATTCTCAAGTATGATTACTTAGTATGGATTCTATTTCGCTATTTATAGCTTCTTTCCTTATTTGTGCTTCTGGGGTAGACATAACCTCTTTAAATATTTGAGGCTCACTTTTAATAGCATATGTTATGAAATCTGGACCAAAAGATTTTGAGATTCTAAATCTCTGACTTCTTCTTGGTTTAATTTCCGCATTAACAATAAGTTCCTTGGGGCTTTCATCTTTGAACGCCATCTCATGTGTTCTTTTTCCAGAAGTCTTATCTATTTCCCGTTTGTATGGAAAGATGTCTTCAAAGAGCACAACATCTCTAAATTCGATAATCATGTTTACATGAATATCTGTTATTTTTTATTTATGAATCAGAAATCTATAAGCACTACGATTCAAGGTATAACCTATGAATATGCAGTCCATTGTTCTTGCTCTCAACTTAGTCTTTTTAGGCAATGGCGTTAGTACCTTTGCAAGGCACCCCACATTTTGAGGTAATGGTAGGAAGGTGTCTTTTCATGCCATAACTTAAATGATATAAGACCAAGTTTCTTGTGGGTACTCTGTTTGGAATATAATTTACAGTTAACAGAGCTTCTCCCCATAAGTTCTGCGGAGCTCCAGAACTTACGAGCATGGAATTGACCATCTCCTTCAAAGTTCTGTTCTTCCGTTCAACAATTCTATTTTTCTGAGGAGTATGTGGTACTGTAGTTTGATTGATTAAACCAAATTTAGCACATAACTCACTAAAATCATTTGATTCATATGCTCCGTCTCGATCGGATTTTAGAATCTTGATATTCTTGTTGAGTTGATTCTCAACTTCGGCTTTATATATTATAAACATATTCATTACCTCATCCTTACTGTTTAGAAGATACACATAACAGTATCTTGTACAGTCATCAATGAAAGTAATAAAATGCTTTTTTCCCACCTCTAGTTGGCATAAACTTCAAGTCACACAAATCGCTATGAATTAACCCTGACGGTTCTGTATTTCGATCAATTGAGTGAAATGAATTTTTCGTGAACTTGGCCTCAACACAAATCTCATACTTGCGAATTTCTTCCAAGTTGAGTTTAGGAATATATCCTAGATTAGACAAGTTTTTTAAATACTTGTAATTTATATGTCCTAATCTAGCATGCCATAAAATAGGAGACTCAAACAAATAAACAGAAAACTTTTCTTTATTTATAAGTTTAGGGTACAAAAACATGAATTTTTTGTCCACAACTGCAACATTGGCCTTAAAAAGGCCATCAATAAGAAAACTCTTACCTACATACATCCCACTCTTAGTAAGTACAAATTTATCTAATTCGAAAATCATTCTAAATCCTTTCTTACTAAGCATTGATCTAGAGATCAGATTCTTGCAGATATCTAGAACATATAGCACATCATTCAGAGTAAGTTCTTCCCAGTGTCCACTTTAGAATGACCTTTCTTTTCCCTCAACCCTGGAGACGGCTGAGTTTCTCATGAAGAGTTGCTCATCTTACTCTAGTTTTTGATATTCAGAGAATAATAATTTTTCAGAGCAGATGTACTGAGTAGCCCCAGTTTCTACCCACCAATCCTTATTGTTAGTCGTCAAATTCACTTCTGACACCATAGCTGAAAGGCTTGGCGACCTATGGTCGGTCAGGTTTGCCTGTAGATAGTTCTTCTTGTTCTTTTGAGATGGCTGCGACATTCATTCGCCTTATATCCATCTTTGTCGTAGATGTAGTAAGTTCCCTTGAAACGCATGTTCTTACCTTCTTGGATCTTGTGTTTGTACCCTTGAGAAGTCTTCTTCCGCTTTAAGCCTTTGGAAGTTAAGCGCTTTCCCCTTTGAGTCTTCGATCACATTGGCCTTGGCTTCATAAGAGTTCTTATTGCTCCTTTTCCCAGACTTTCGGTTGTCCTTCTCAATTCGAAGCCTCACAATGAGATCTTTCAACTTTAGCTCCTTGTGCTTGTTTTTTTGGTTGTTCTTGAAATCTCTCCACGCAGGTGGAAGTTTCTCCACAATAGTAGCATGATTGGTCACTAATGTTGCATATTTAGTATCATATTTCCATACTTATTATAGAATAAAATCTGCATTGTCCTAATTAAATGCTTAATTTATTTGAAGGCCCATTCCTTAAGGAGATGAAGAGAAATGAGCCCAAAAGTCCACCAAATTCTGAATTAAATCAGAATTAATTCGAGCTCAGTGAATCAGGGCAAAATCAAGAGGTTGAAAACTGGTTGAGAAGAATCCTCTCAGAATCGATCGGTTAAAGCCAAGAATCAAATGCCATTTCGTCACAATCCTGGACTCAAACGAGAAAACCAACTAAGATAAATGCAGAAGGAAAATTCAGGGAGACCCACCAACAGAGTGTGGCCACTTGGCCATACCCTGGCCGCGAAACGCGGCCAAAGCCGCGTTTCCGCGGCTTTGTTAAGGAGTTAGGGGGAGCGTTTACTCCCCCAATCTTCCCGGGATTCTCCCCTTATGGGTTTTGCCTATAAATACAGGTTTCATCTGAGCAAAATGGGACGACCATGCAGGATAGGATTTAGCCTAGTTTTCATTTCTTGCAGTTTAGGTTTTTCTTTTCTTTTTATATAATTTGTATGTAAGCTTAGGTTAGATGAAGATTCATGTAAGTAAGAGAGAGAGGCTTATGTTGAGAGTGACAACGATGTACCCTCCTCCTTTCTTCCATCGTTTCAAGCAATAAAAGGTAATATGTTTATGTTCTTCTTTACTTTCATTTTCTTTTTCTTCTTCCTACTTTACCTCTTTTGTTTTTGATGAGCTTGCAAGTGAATCCAGAAGCATATGTATGACGATATTGTGTGAGTGCCAACAATAGTTCATGAAGACGTTCTCCTCCTCAAGATCTGTATCACTTCATTCTTACTCCGCTTGATGATATAATGCGAACGGGGACTGAGCTCGATCGTATGATCTATGCGTTGAACGCCTCCAAGCAAGGTAGAACATGCAAGGGTTCCAGGTAAGTCATCAACCAAACTAGGTGAGTACTTCTTTCATCTTCTTTCTTCACTTTTTTACTTCTTAGTTTAGATCACCAACACCCACTTCCTTCATCACTCATTTTCACTTCTTTATAAATAATCATTTGTACATAGTCACTTTCTAATTCTCTCCACTTTCTTCATTCTACCATTTTCTTTCTAACTTTAACATAACTCTTTTTTCATTTTTATTTCTTAAAAACAAAGAAGAACTTTCGTTTTTCTTCATAAAGATTTCAATAAAAAAACCTTGAACGCTTCTATCGCTAACCCTCCTTGTGGATCACGACCCGCATAGCCACTTGCTATAGCGGTAAGAATTGATCACTTGCACATCTCTATGTTGAAGTTCTGAAATTCCGTACTTTTGTGCAGGTTCAAGCTTCAATCAAATTTTTGGCGCCGTTGCCGGGAGGGTAACGGTTTTTATTGAAATCTGATTTCTATTAAATTTTTAGAACTAAAACAAATTTTATTCTCTGTTGCAGGTTATAGGGCAAGCAAAGCAGGAAAAAAGGATTGCAGAAACATATAAGTGGTCTTGGGCCTCTGTTCCAGAAAACAGAGACCAAGTACCCTCTGAATTCCCGCGTTTGCTCGGCTTTAGCCGCGTTTCCGCGGTAAGGAAGAGTTCACTACTAATTGGTTTTTTTTGCAGGGCTGCTTGCTTTGCAAAATTCTAATTTTCTGCAACTTTATTTCTTATATGCCATTACCAAAAGCCTGCTAATAAATCAACAGTAAAACATTTGTTGAAAAAGTTAAAAAATTGATTAGACGTTTGCATTTTAGGCACTTGTCTTTTCAATTCATTTACTTTACTGTTGAAGAGTGCTGGAGCAAGGTACGTTCGCATTGCATGTAGAATAGGACTCATCTCTTGGTTGATTTATATCGCTTTGAGTGAATCTTGTTTACATATCTTGTACTCTTGCACAAATTGATCTTAAGGGCACCACCCCATAACAAGATAAGGTGGGGATTTAATCACCCTTCCTTGGCCCAAAAATCAGATTCCAAGCACTCATTAACCCAAGCCTAACTAAAAATGAGTAGACGTTGGCCCTAGGGACATCTCGGACTCAATTAGGAGATTATCCTAAGGGGGAAAGGTGTTGGAATTTGACTCCTGCCAAATCAGCGTCTAGGAAAGGGATTAAGGGCCAAAGCTCGAAGGTTGGTGGTTATTTAATTAAGGAACGTCTTTGATGGAAAACCTCCCACCAATCTTGCCCTGACCTGACTGATTAGCTTGTGGTCAAAATCTGCATTAGACCTCCCGTGGACAGTCTAATCAGTTAGGAGTCGTCTAGGTCATAGATCTACCCTAACTTAGGTTAGAATTTTTTCTTTTTTATTTGCTTATTTGTTTGTTTTTGTTTGTGTTCTATTGTGTGATATGGCTTATAATAACAATTTTTTCAATTTTAATAGTAATCCATATTACACACCGACTTCATTTTCGAATATTACCAACCCGGCATATCATAACTTTAACCAACCTAGTGTGCCGGATTGGTCTTATCCGAATCAATATAATCCATGTCCCCAATCTTATAACCATAATTTCCTTGATAATTTCAACTCTTCACAGAGTCAATGGGGATTCACCTCCCCCGAGTCTAATTTTCAACCAACTTGTCCTCCTTCTCCACCTAGTCCACAATATTTTCAAGATTCATACTTAGTTCCACCAGTCCAAAATAGGAAACTATCAATTTTGGAAATGAGTATGCGTGAGTCCAAACAAAATCCCAAAATCTGATGGACTCACAATTTCACCACCAATTCCAAAACAACACTTCATCTTTTCAACAAGACGATGAACCCATCAACTATGAAAAGATACTTGAAGCCATAACTCAGGCTCAAAACGCTTGTAATCGTGACATAGATATGATGGTCCAAACTCTACGTTCTCACCGTTTGACCAGTTCTGATGTCACTAACCATTCTGTTCGAGCCGAAGAGTCATGTTGTTTTGAAAATCAAGGTTCCATTTCAGAACAATCATTTGAACTTCCCCAAACTCCAAATTTTGAAAAGAATATTGACAGTTTGGCAAGTTATCCTTTTCCTGAAATCGAACTTGAAAATGAATATGATCATGAACCTCAACTTAGTGATTCAATTTTACTTCCTGATTCAATAATGACTCCGGTGTCTTCACCTGATTTCAATCTTTTTCCCGAGTCAACATTGGATCCTGTGCCTATTCATCATGAAATTGAATCACCCATCTTTGAGGATCATATTGAACTTGACCAATTTTACCTTTTTGAAAATCCTATTGACAAATTGGCAAGTTCTCATTTTTATGACATTGAACTCAATGAGAAATGTGACCTAAATTCTCAAATCTGTGATCCAGTTCAAACTCCCGAATCAATATTGACTCCTGTTTTGTTACCCGACTTGAGTAATATTTTAGAGTCAGTTTTGATTCCCATGCCTATCATTCTTGAACTTGAATTATCAATATTAAGTCACATTCCATTGTTGGAAAATAAATGTGGACTTGAGTTTCAACTTCTTGACTTGGACCCGCTTCTTGAACCAATCTCGACTCCTGAACCTTTACTTGACTTAAGTCACCTTCCTGAGTCTGTATTAGTTCCTGTACTTCCTGAGTCCAAGTCAATCATTCTATCTTTTCACACTCCATTTTGGGACAAGGCGGTTGACAAATTTAACTCCGAAATTAATTATGGAATATGGAAATTAGATGGGGTTAAATTTTTAATAAAAATCCTTTATGGATATATCATCTTAATGGGTTATATTAGAGAAATTTCTGGTGGGTTCCACCGAACTCCACAAAAAGTTGATTGGGCCGCATTTCGTGGACCAATCAGACCACCACCGGAACCACCACCTTAAGATAACATTTTCCTTCCCTTTCTTCTTTTTCATACATCTATGCATTAATCCATACATTGAGGACAATGCATGAGATAGGTGTGGGGGAGGGTTCTAACATAACTTAGGTTTTTTCTTTTTATTTAAAAAAATTTTACATTTTCTTTACTTTTAAAAACTTTTTGAAAATAGAAACAATATTTTGATATATTTTTGTAAGAAATTAATTCAATTTTAAGGAATAGAAAATCAAAATTAGGATTTCTTAAATTTGGTCAAAATAAGATTATTTGTTTGATATTTAGGGTTAGGAAGATAATTTGTCAAAGTAATTTAGTCTTGATCTTTACCTTAATGAAATATGCATACTTCATACACTTATACACTTAGGGTTCAAAAACAAAGATTCTTATGCCTTATATATATATAAAAAAAAAATATCTATGAAAGATGAACAAATCTAATTATTGATTAGCTAGGTACTTTGGCCTAAGCAAGCCTTAGTACTTATGCGAAAGATGATTAGATAAGTTTAAGAAAAAAATATAAAATCCTCTGATTAAGCTGGGTGTTTGTGCCTAATAAAGCATAAGAATTTACGCCTAAAAGGGGTCCATATAATAAAATCTTTAGTTTTGTGGCCTTGTTTGCTCAAGTCCTTAAGTCCTTGGGGTGTTTTCTCACCCGGTGCCTTAAGACCGTTTAGTTTGGGAGTCATCGATTAAAGGCTCGTTACATGGGCAGATTAGAAAGCCTAATAGAACTAAGGAATAATACCACAAAAAAAAAGTGTGTGTGTATATATATATATATATATATGTATATATATATATATATATTATATATATGTATATATATATATATATATATATATGTATATATATATATATATATATATATATATAAGGCATAAGAGTTAGAGTTAATGAACCCTTAGTCAAAATTTTCACGATCACAAAGTACATATGACTTAGGATAAAGTAATAGACTAGATGAGAAGTACAATTTGACTCCTTACTTTGATTGATAACAAATTTTTGAATAGTGACTAAGTTTAGGAATGAAAAATTCAGTTTTCCTATAACTTATAGATTATTTAAATCTTACAATTATATTTCAAATATTTTTCTCTTTCAAAATGCTTTTTGAAAATACTGACTCTTTGTTTCTCTTTCTTTATGGATTTTGTAGGTGTAATCCACTGAAAACCCTCACGAGACAAAACTCATCCTCTAGGGGAAACTAGAGGTTTAACGGTTTGTTGCACATGCTCAGTGCAATCGCGTGACCTGCGAAAGTGGTCTAATAATTCTCAGTATAGTTTAGTTGTTTTGCTCGAGGATGAGCAAAAGATAGGTATGGGGGTGTGATTGGTCACTAATGTTGCATATTTAGTATCATATTTCCATACTTATTATAGAATAAAATCTGCATTATCCTAATTAAATGCTTAATTTATTTGCAGGCCCATTCCTTAAGGAGATGAAGAGAAATGAGCCCAAAAGTCCACCAAATTCTGAATTAAATCAGAATTAATTCGAGCTCAGTGTATCAGGGCAAAATCAAGAGGTTGAAAACTGGTTGAGAAGAATCCTCTCAGAATCGATCGGTTAAAGCCAAGAATCAAATGTCATTTCGTCACAATCCTGGACTCAAACGAGAAAACCAACTGAAGATAAATGCAGAAGGAAAAATCAGGGAGACCCACCAACAGAGTGTGGCCACCTGGCCACACCCTGGCCGCGGAAACGCGGCCAAAGCCGCGTTTCCGCGGCTTGGTTAAGGAGTTAGGGGGAGCGTTTACTCCCCCAATCTTCCCGGGATTCTCCCCTTATGGGTTTTTGCCTATAAATACAGGTTTCAGCTGAGCAAAATGGGATGACCATGCAGAGATAGGATTTAGCCTAGTTTTCATTTCTTGCAGTTTAGGTTTTTCTTTTCTTTTTATGTAATTTGTATGTAAGCTTAGGTTAGATGAAGATTCATGTAAGTAAGAGAGAGAGAGGCTTATGTTGAGAGTGACACGATGTACCCTCCTCCTTTCTTCCATCGTTTCAAGCAATAAAAGGTAATATGTTTATGTTCTTCTTTACTTTCATTTTCTTTTTCTTCTTCCTACTTTACCTCTTTTGTTTTTGATGAGCTTGCAAGTGAATCCAGAAGCATATGTATGACGATGTTGTGTGAGTGCCAACGATAGTTCATGAAGACGTTCTCCACCTCAAGATCCGTATCACTTCATTCTTGCTCCACTTGATGATATAATGCGAACGGGGACTGAGCTCGATCCTATGATCTATGCGTTGAACGCCTCCAAGTAAGGTAGAACATGCAAGGGTTCCAGGTAAGTCATCAACCAAATTAGGTGAGTACTTCTTTCATCTTCTTTCTGCACTTTTTTATTTCTTAGTTTAGATCACCAACACTCACTTCCTTCATCACTCCTTTTCACTTCTTTGTAAATAATCATTTGTACATAGTCACTTTCTAATTCTCTCCACTTTCTTCATTCTACCATTTTCTTTCTAACTTTAACATAACTCTTTTTTCATTTTTATTTCTTAAAAACAAAGAAGAACTTTCGTTTTTCTTCATAAAGATTTCAATAAAAAAACCTTGAACGCTTCTATCGCTAACCCTCCTTGTAGATCACGACCCGCATAGCCACTTGCTATAGCGGTAAGAATTGAGCAACTGTACATCTCTATGTTGAAGTTCTGAAATTTCGTATTTTTGTGCAGGTTCAAGCTTCAATTATAGCAATCTGAAAAGTTTCAGGTCGATTCATACCTTCAGCCTCTATCTCGTGCAAGATAAGTTGGAACTCTTGCACCTGACTGATCACAGTCTTATTATCCACTATCTTGTACTTCAGAAATTGTCCTACGATGAACTTCTTGGTACCGGCATCCTTAGTCTTATACTTCTTAATAAGACTGGCCCATAACTTCTTTGACATTGTGATTGGACTGTAGACATTGTAAAGAGAGTCATCCAGTCCATTTAAAATATAGTTTCGGCAAAGGAAGTCACCTTGCGTTCATGCATCGACTGCAAGGACTGAGTCTCGATCAGTTCTGGGTTCTAGTGGATCCTCTTGCAGTGGTCAAATAGAAAAGCATCTTCTGTTGCCACCTCTTGAATTCTGTGCCATCGAATTTTCCTGACTTCTCCGGGTTCGGATTAGGAAGTGGAGCAGGCATCAAAGTTTTGAATTTGTATGTTTGGTGCCTTACTTGAGCTGTCTTGATTAGTCTCAGTCATTTTCTGTAATTTCAAGCAGAACAGAAGTAAGTAACTTCAATTATAATTGTCTTAAAATTGTTAGGTCTAGGAATCAATCTGAAAGCTAATCAATGTTATCGATCTAATTGGCCAGGTCGGTGAATATCAGATAGAGGTTTTCCGTTCAATAGAACGTTCCTTAATTACAGAACCACCTTTCATAAATAAATATGTGAAAAGTTAACATTAGTTGGGAAATTTTTTGAAAAATCATTCGATTTCAAAAGAATTAGTTTACGTGAATTTTAAATGTAGAGAAATTGTAAAACTATTTTTAATGAAGAAAATTTCTTGAAAACACATTTGTGTCAGTGTGTTTATATACATCTCTCACCACTTCTATAGAAATTTCCAACTTAGCTCGAAGGGTTGTCATAAATTTAATGATGATGTATGCACAGGAACGTAAATTGATACAAATGTATTTGATCTTATTTGGCTCCAGAGATGTCTCAATTGCAGATATGGTTAAGAGCTTCCTTTAGGAGCTGTTTGGTTAGGGGTGAAAGTGAGAAAATAACAATAGTTCTCTTTTGGAATTTAAGAATTGGTTTGTGAGTTTTTTGGTGTTTAGATGTTATTGGGAAGTGTGGTTTGAAAAATGTTATGTCTTTTCCAGTGTTTGGATGATAATGTGAATGTGAAAGTAAAAAATTGACCACACAGTTGATCACAAAAAAATATTAAAATAAAAATTAATTAGAAAAATAAAAATTAGATTTATAATTGAATGCAAGTGAGATTTACATGACCACAAAATTAACTGTTTTGAGTTACAACTTATTATAAATGAGATTTATATAATCACAAAATTAACTAAAGCACCCTGAAAGTGAGAAAGTAATTGTGTAAAGAGAAAGAGAAAAAGAAAAAGAGTTTTCTCTTTTTTTTCTTCTAATATTTAGATAGATAAGAAAGTGAGCAATTGTACTTCCTCATTATCTAACTTTCACCCGAATCAAACTCGCTCTTAGTGAACAATATTTGTATTCATATTTATGATTTAAAACACGCACAAATATATATTTTTATATGATTTATAAAACAATATTCAAATCTGACTTGCCCCCCTTTATTCCACGAAATATCTCGAATACTCGAGTCAGACTCTGACATGTTTACAACCCTAATTCCGGCAAAACCCTCCCCATCCCAATCTAATCTCTTCTCCATCAAATGGTCCACACACTGATCAACATGAGAACATCCCAACTCAATCCAACACCACCTCAAGACCCACTTAGAGCCAAAAGTAAAAATTAAAACAGTAGAAAGGAAAAAGATAAAAACAAACAAAAAGGAAGAGTAACACACCAGCACAGCAGTAAGTCCCCACACCCACTGAAACACAAAAAATTATCGAGAGAGAGAGAGAGGCCCCCTCCATCTTGATTCTTGAATCCAGAGCAACCCCCCCCCTGTTTGTCTTGTGGGGAAGAGAAGAGGCCCAACCCCCCAATTTCCCCATGTCCCAATTCCCCCGCCGTTTTCTCCTTGGATTATAACTCCCTTCCCTTCTCTCTCTATTAAATTTTCACTCCTCCTCTCTCTCATGAGATAACTCACCATCTCTTTTACTCTCTCCTACAACAACTGCGCGCTGCTTCCTACTAGCTCCCACTGCTGCTTCTCCTTAGTAGCATGCTCGCGGCCTCATCCCCTTGTTTTTTCTGATGGCCTCCTCTTCCTCTTGCCTCCTCCTTCACGATCCCAACTCCTCTATTTCTACTGCTACTACTAATCAAACCCACTCTCACTCTCTCAATCCACAACAAGAAGACCTCTTCCTCTTCTTCTTGCAGCAGCAGCAGGAAGATCTCAACTCCGCCGCCATCCTCAGCAGCAGAATGGTAAGAAAAAGACCCATCTCTGAGATCTCCGACGACCCATCTCCCCCATACCCTGTCTCTCTCTCCTCTCCTCCTCCGATGATCCCATCTCTGCCGCCGCCTCCTCCTCCTCCTCCTGCTGTCTCTGTCTGCGGCTTCTCCGGCCTCCCACTCTTCACTCCATCCGCCGAGGCCGCCAGCTCCTCCGCCGCCGAACCCCCTCTCTCCTCCTCCGACGCCTCCGCCTCCTCCTCCGCTGCCTGGGTCGATGGCATCATCCGCGACCTCATCACCAACGCCCCGCCAGAGGTATCCGTCCCCCAACTCATCCACAACGTCCGAGAAATCATCCACCCCTGCAACCCTCACCTAGCCTCCCTCCTCGAGAACCGCCTCCGCCTCCTCCTCTCCGACATTCTCCCCTCCTCTGCCGCCGCCGCAACGCCGCCGGAGCCCTCCCACAAGAGGAGGAGAGAGGAACCAGACCTCCCCCCTCCTCCCCCTCCCCCTACTTCGCGAGCCAAAAGGGTTGCCTCGACATCAGCCTCCGCCTCATCCGAAGAAGCAGCAGCCACCGCCGCCGCCGCCGCTAGAGGAAAAAACGAGGAGATCTGCAAGCAGAAGCGAGACGAAGAAGGGTTGCATCTCTTGACCCTCTTGCTGCAGTGCGCTGAGGCCGTCGCCGCCGACAACCTCGAAGAGGCCAACAGGATGCTTCTTGAAATCTCTGAGCTCTCCACTCCCTTCGGTACCTCGGCGCAGCGGGTCGCCGCCTACTTCTCCGAGGCGATGTCGGCACGCCTCGTCAGCTCCTGCCTCGGCATCTACTCCCCTCTCCCCGCTGGGCCCCACCGCCACAAGCTCGCCTCCGCCTTCCAAGTCTTCAACGGCATCAGCCCCTTCGTCAAGTTCTCGCATTTCACCTCCAACCAAGCGATTCAGGAGGCGTTTGAGCGCGAGGACAATGTTCACATCATCGATCTCGACATAATGCAGGGTCTCCAGTGGCCTGGGCTTTTCCACATTCTGGCGTCGCGGCCCGGTGGGCCACCGAGGGTGAGGCTGACGGGTCTCGGGAGCTCGATGGAGTCGCTGGAGGCGACGGGGAAGAGACTGTCGGACTTCGCCGAGACGCTGGGCCTGCCGTTTGAGTTCATCCCCATTGCGGACAAAGTGGGGAATCTGGATCCTGAAAGGCTCGGGGTGCGCCGGAGAGAGGCGGTGGCCGTCCACTGGCTGCACCACTCGCTGTACGATGTCACGGGCTCTGACACCAACACACTGTGGCTGCTACAGAGGTGAGTAATAAGGCTCCGAGTTTGTTTCAGGTTTTGATAATGGAGGCTAGGGTAATGATGGGTCTTTTGATAATGAGAGATGGGGCTTACTTCCTCTTTGATCCTTTCTCTTCTTCCTTTGCTCTTTTTTCCCCTCTTCTTGCCTTTTTTCGTTATTATTGTCTTTGAGACTGGAGAGATTGAGGAAAAAGGGTTGCTTCTTTCTTTTTGAAGAAATTATGAGAGAGAGAGGGGAAAAGTGATGATTGTTTTTAGTACTTTGAGCTTCTCAACGTCAACCTTTTTGAGCTTGTGTTCCCCTTTGAAATTTTTAAGAGGGGTCTAAGCTTATGCCTTTTCTTCTTCTTGCAATGATTATGAAGCCAGTGCCTTTAGAAAACTATGTTGAGTTGAGATTGGGAATACTGCCTCTCTTCTTCTTTGTTTATTGCTAGCCTTTTCTTTCTTTCTTTGTTAGGGATGGGTGAAGATTGCATCTCTCTTTCCTCTGTCATTATATTCTTGTTCTTGCAACAAGAAAATGGGCCTTGGACTTGTACCAAGTCCTTTTATTTTTTCATTTTGTCTCCTTTTAAGTTTGTTACAAGATTAAGGAAATGTGTAGCAGTTCAAAGTTTTTTCCTAAATATGATGCACTGTAGCACTCCTTTTTGTAATTTTGTTAACAAGTGAGAGTGTTCAATTTGCAGGCTGGCTCCCAAGGTGGTGACAATGGTGGAGCAGGACCTAAGCCAGTCAGGCTCATTCCTGGCCCGATTCGTCGAGGCGATCCACTACTACTCCCGCCCTCTTCGACTCCCTCGGCGCCAGCTACGGCGAGGACAGCAACGAGCGGCACATCGTCGAGCAGCAGCTGCTGTCACGGGAGATCCGCAATGTGCTGGCCGTGGGCGGCCCCTCGCGGACCGGTGAGGTCAAGTTCGGCAATTGGAGGGAAAAGCTCAGCCAATCTGGGTTCCGCGGTGTGTCCCTGGCTGGCAATGCGGCGGCCCAGGCCACGCTGCTCCTCGGCATGTTCCCTTCCGATGGCTACACTCTAGTCGAGGAGAACGGCACGCTGAAGCTCGGGTGGAAAGATCTCTGCCTGCTCACTGCCTCAGCCTGGAAGCCCATCCACTCCACTTCCAAAGCTCATCAATTTTGTGCTTGACTGATAATGGTTTGGTTGAGAGGATTAGCTCATCAAAAGTGGTTCCAGGACATGAGAAATGCTTAGCTCAGTGAGTGAACAAGTGCAACAAACGCAATAGAAAGAGAGGGAGAGGGAGAGGGAGGGAAAAGAAATTTTTGTTTTGAGATCACTGTTGCTGTTTTTTGTAATCAAGTACCGTAAACAAGGTGAGCAAGAAGAAAAGCTGCTTTGTTTGCTGCGTTTATTGCCATTGACAGGTCGTTTTCCTCTTGTTTCCCAGTTTGGCTCGAGGTGAGGTGAGCTGGGGAAGAAATATGCGTCTTTTTTTTTTAATGAAAAACTTTGTTTTCTACATGGAGATTGAAGAGAGGGAGCCAATTGTTGTGGTGTAGTGAGGAGGAAATTTATGAGTTGGCTGTGATAATGAACTCTGGAAATGTTTTTTGCTGGCATGCTGCAAGTTGCCAAAGCGTGCATGTTTGTTTTGTCTCATCTTCTCTTGGTCACGGGACGGAGGTTGAGAGAGTCGTAATGAGTTGTGTGTTACTAGTTGTGGAAGGAGAGGCTTGCAAAGTATGGCATACTTTGTATTTGCACATGGGGGTAAATATGCTATAATTAAGCATGTAAAACATCTGATTTTGATGACTTGATGCTCTTTTCTGTTTCAGAAAAGGTTTGATGCTAGAACCTTTCAATTTCCAGTTTGTTTCTGGTGAATGTCTCAAGAAGAAACTCTTTCTAAATAAATGACTAGAGCTGGCATCCGAAAGCGTCATTATAGTATAGCGATAAAGTTTTTTTATTTTTTCTTTTTATGCGTATTGTGGTGGGGATTTTCCATCACAGACAATTGGACGCTCTTGATTGATCCTGTTAAAAACGAAGAAAAAGAAAACCTATTAGCTCAGGAGCACCGGTATTGTGCCGGCTGAAAATCCTCGAGCGTGAGAATAAATATCCTTATTTGAAGAAAAGTAAAGAATATTATTGCATGCGGTTCTCACTACTAATCAGAAGCTAACATCTTTCTTCATGGAGATAGAGGTGTATTTATATCCACTTGAATTATCATCATAGGTGTAGATATTTTGGATCTCCATAACGACATGATTTGCATGTTATGAATTTCTCGTAATCAATTGGGTCGCGCCGCTTGATTGTTGGGATAGCCATGCAGAGATATTCGCACTACCCATAATAACCAGCATTGATATCGGGGCATTGTAACGGTTGAAATGCGGGGACGATCTGACAGCATAGCCGGTTTCATAAATCGCGGGGATAGTGTCGTCCAGCTGTAAGCAAAACAGGAGCAGCAAGCTTCAAAGGATTTTTGTGTCTGACCTTAGGTAGCTCTGGAAAGGATTCTTATATCAATTATTGGAGTCCCCGGAGAGTTGCACATCTCCGGTTAAGTAGTAAGTCCGAGTAAGTAATCAGATGTGAGCTCTGTTATGACTATCACCGATCAAACAATAGAGAAACGCTGAGTTAAAAACTTGACATCGTAAGTGGAAGCGTAGAAGATCTACCATATGGTTAATATATAGCGATTTGTATGACTTGAAGTTTGTGTCAACGAGATGCGGGAAAAAGTATTTTATTACTTTTATTGATGACTGTACAAGATACTGTTAAGTATATCTTCTAAATAGTAAGGATGAGGCGGAGAATATGAATCAAATAAATTCAGTGAGTTATGTGCTAAATATAGAACATTTAGGGTTAATACATAGAGATTTATGTGACTTGAAGTTTGCGCAAATAAAATACGCAAAAAAATATTTTCTTATTTTTATTGATGACTGTACAAGATACTGTCATGTGTATTTTCTAAACAGTAAGAATGAGACAATGAGTATGTTTATAATATATAAAGTCGAGGTTGAGAATCAACTTAATAAGAATATAAAAATTCTAAAATCCGATTGGGACGAAGAATATGAATCAAATAAATTCAGTGAGTTATGTGCTAAATACAGAACCTTTAGGGTTAATATATAGCGATTTGTGTAACTTGAACTTGCGGAAATAAGAGGCGGAAAAAAATTTTATTAACTTTATTGATAACTGTACAAGATACTGTTATGCGTATTTTCTAAACAGTAAGAAGACAATGAGTATGTTTATAACATATAAAGCCGAGGTTGAGAATCAACTCAATAAGAATATAAAGATTCTAAAATCTAATCGATGCGAAGAATATGAATCAAATGAACTCAGTGAGTTATGTACTAAATTTGATATAATACATCAAATTACAGCACCATATACTCTTCAGTAGAATGAGAGAACTGGGCGATAAGAAACATCTTGGGAAGGAACTCTTCCTACTACCCAGCATCATAAAAAGCTCCCTCTAAAGAAGGCAAGCTGAATAAGAAATACTCCTAATGGCAACTTGTACTAACATTTATATCAGAGAATTGAAATCATGCAAGTATCTTCCTTCAATACCCCCAGCCCATGCAGGGGCGGCTCAACCTTTAGACGAACGAGACGGTCGCCTAGGCCCCCAAATATAGTGGGGCCCCAAAAATAAATTAGTTATATTAATATTAAAAAGATTAATCATATTTATGAAATGTTGATATATCTGAGTGGTTAAGGAGAGACTTGAAATATGTTAGGCCCACCCGCGCAGATTTTAGCCATGTTGTTAACAAAGGTCATGTTTTTATAACTGTTTTATTTCAACATTTTATATTTTTGCCTTCTGTTAATAAATTGCTAATCATTTTCATCCTTTTTTGAAGCAAAAATTAGAAAATATTTTACTCTATGTTGATTCTAATGTAATTGTTGAATATATTTTTTCAGTAAAGTAAATTATCTTGTAAACTAGTTCATCCGCTTCCACTAACTAATTAATTATAATTAGAGTCTCTTTTACTTTTCCTCAAAACTTCCTCTCTCTAATTATAATTAAAATCCCTCCACCCTATAAATCACGCACAACCCCGAGCTCGGTCACAACTAATCCAGGGTATTAACACATCATGAACCGTATCTTTTTTATGTATGAATTTTGAATGTTTTTTTTTGATTTTTTTTCTTTTAAATTCTGAGAGGTGTTTGAACTTTTGAAGTTCCTGATATTCTAATTAAGCTTTAGATTGTCTTTCTATAATGTCAAAAACGGATTGTGTTTTGCTTTTTCACTACTATTAATAACTTAAAGAAATGTAAACAGTTGTTGTTCTTGATTGAGTGTTTTTAACTAAGGCTATCTTTTGAATTTTTACTTTTATTTAGATATTCTGAGAAGTCTTTTTTGAATTTTAACTTTTATTTCAGATCTTCTGTGAAAATTTATGCGGTTAATAGAGTAGTAGTTAAATTGAAATTTGTGGATTCTATTAACGATGAACAAGTATTCGATTAGTTCAAGCAATAATGGGCTGCCAACATGAATTTAAACATCATACACCAAATTGTATTTCCTCATGTAGTAGTTCAATAAAGTGTTTAGTTTTTGTATCATCTGATTCGTTGTGACCCTTATAGGAGTAATCATATATGTTTAGGTAATATTTTCTTTTTCTCCATTTCTATTTCCTACAATTTTGATTTATTTAATGCAGGGGCGACTCACAAAGTTAGAAGAATTATTTTTCAATAAAATATTGATTAAATAAAATATTAATTAATGTTAATTATTTTTTAAAATATATTTTAAAAGGGCCTCATTTGAAACTTTTGCCTAAGGCTTTCCTAGAAATTGAGCCGCCCCTGAGCCCATGTATAATCTCTAAGTATATCAACTTTGATCGTCTCCCTTGATATAAAAATATAAATTGCTCAGACAACGTTCTGGCAATCCTAGTACATAATTTTTTGTGTGTGTTTGGGGGTGTGGGGTGGGTTGGGGTGGTGAAGGGGAGTGGTCGTGCTAGTTCTAGGTTAGCCATGTCTTATCACATGATTCACATCTCATGGATCCCCAACAAAATCTCGTGTAGCAGTTTCATGCTTATGTCCTGCCATGAATCAAACAATCAGTTGACATGAGGGGTCAAGATTACAGGAAATCTTCGTTTTTCTACCTTAGATACTCCCTAGAATTGAAACAAATTATTTGCCTATAGAGAGATTGTATTGTATGTCTGCATAAGATCGTAACAAAGCCACTGAATAATGGTAAACTTTCAACATGAGTTATCTCAATGGCTCCAAATGAATGAAGTACCTCCAATTGCTTCGTGATTCTAACATATCTTGTGTTTGCCTCCTCTATTTGATACTTCTTTTAAAAGTACAGCCTCAAGTCTCGAGCAATCTGATCTTTTGAAAAACCATGTTTTCTACATGGAGATTGAAAGAGAGAGGGAGCCAATTGTTGTGGTGTAGTGAGAGAAGGAAATTTATGAGTTGGCTGTGATAATGAACTCTGAAATGTTTTTTTTGCTGGCATGCTGCAAGTTGCCAAAGCGTGAATGTTTGTTTTGTCTTGTCTTCTCTTGGTCACGGGACGGAGGTTGAGAGAGTCGTAATGAGCTCTATGTTACTAGTTGTGGAAGGAGAGGCTTGCAAGGTATGGCATACTTTTTATAGGCTCGTGTATTTGCACATGGTGGTAAATATGCTATAATTAAGCAGGTAAAACATCTGATTTTGATGACTTGATGCTCTTTTTTCTTTTAGATAAGATTTGATGCTTGAAAATATCAATTTCCAATTTGTTTCTGGTGAATGTTTTAAGAAGAAACTCTTTCTAAACATAGGGGCTATTTGTTTCGCGTAAGAGGTTGTAAAAGGTCATAATTCGTAAATGACTTACTTCCCATTTACAACTACGGTGTTTGTTTGGATCGTAATTTATAAAAGACTTACGCAACCTAATTGTCACTCACTTGCAACCCAATTACCACTCACTTACAACTCACTTACAGTTAATTTCGTGGTCATGTAAATTTTTTATTATTTTTTTATATTAATATTAATTTTTTAATATTTAGTATTTTAGTATATATTTGCAATATTTAAATTTTTTAAATCACCAAATAGTTAATTTTGTTGTCACCTTTTTCACTTACGACTTACACATTGCGACAACCAAACACCGTAAAACACAATACATTTTTCCATTTACTACTTTACATTACCAACTAAATACCATAAAACTTACATGCATGTAACTCATTTACAACCATAAAAGAATTTATCAATTACGACTTACGAATTATGGCCAACTACAATAACCAAACAGACCCACAAATGACTAGAGTTGACATCCGAAAGTGTCATTCTAGCATAGCGATAAAGTTTTTTCTTTTATTTTATGCATATTGTGGTGGGGATTTTCCACCACAAATAATTGGACGCCCCTGATTGATCCTATTAAGAACGAAGAAAAAGAACACCTGTCAGCTCAGGAGCACTAGTGTGGTGCCGGCTGAAGACTCTCGAGCGTGAGAATAAGTATCCTTATTTGAAGAAAAATAAAGAATACTATATGAATGTGATTCTCACCACTAATCAGAAGCTAACGTCTTTCTTCATGGAGATAGAGGTGTACTTATATCCACTTGAATTGTTATCGTAGGTGCAGATATTTTGGGTCTCTATAACAACATGATTTGCACGTTATGAATTTCTCATAATCATCTTGGTCGCGCCGCTTATTTGTTGGGATAACCATGCAGAGATATTTGCACTACCCATAACAACCCGCATTTAAATAGGGACATTGGAACGTTTAACATATGGGAACGATCTGACAGCATAGCCGGAATCGCAAATCGCAGGGATCGTGTCATCCAACTATAAGCAGCCAGGAGCAAGAAGCTTCAGAGGGTCTTCGTGTCGGAGCCTTGGGTAGCTCCAGAAAGAATCCTTATACCAATTATTAGAGTCCCTAGAGAGTTGCACATCTCCGGTTAAGTAGTAAATCCGAGTAAGTAATCTCTGACCAGATGTGGGTTCTATTATGATTTATCACCGATCAAACAATAGAGAAATACCGAGTTGAAGACTCGGCAGCGGAAGCGGAAGCGTAGAAGGTCTACCACTAAGAGCAATTGAGATTAAATCATTACACAATAAAAAATCAGATTTAATGTGGTTGGCAATGTGCCTAGTCCACGAGGAGGAGAAAAATCTTTATTGAAAACAGAGAAGAAAATACAAGAGTTATAAGATTTTTTTCTCTCTTTCTCAACTCTCAATGGTGTAAATCTGAATTTCTCTTGAATCTTGACTCACATTTAAAATGCACCCCAAGAGGTTTATATGAGCCCCTAGGATGATCCTAATCTAATACAAACATCAACTATCAAATCAACACCGCCTCAGAGAAAGAGAAAACCCGAATCCAATCCAAAACAAGAAACAAAACCGTATTAGAAAACTCTCAGAACCTGACATTAGTCGACTAGGGCAAATTATTAATCAACTAATACTAAGTATTAGTCGACTATACCCAAAATCTAACCTACTACTGTAACACAATCAGAGAACTTAACTCTTTGTTGCAGGGCCTAGTCGACTACACAAAATATCAGTTGACTAACCCAAGACTTAGTCGACTAATAAGACCTATTAGTTGACTAATAATCATGCACAATACTTGTACATGTCCGTACTTGATCTGTGAAGATTGTAATACCTCCCTCTGAACCTGAATTCTTCTCTATTGAATATGAGACACTCTAAATACTAATAATCTCCACCTTGACTTATGTTCATTGAGTTCATCCGTAGAAATTGGCCTCTACTTCATTCGTCTTGCTTCTTTCCCTTTTGTAACTTCACATGGCTCACTCTCAAGAGCTTGTTCGCCACTTTATCTTTAGAGAATCTTAATGAAGTTCAGAGATGCTCTGAACTTCTCCACTGAGATGGTCTTTGTCATCATATCTGCTGGATTCTTCTTCGTGCTAGTCTTTACCAAATCGATCACCTTATCATCCATAACTCGCTGACGTATCTTGTGATACCTCACATCAATGTGCTTCGTCTGCATGTGATATATGTGATCCTTAGCGAGATGAATTGTACTCTACTGTCGTAATGAACACGAACTGAATCTTATATGATACTAAACGTCTCATACAATTCTCTCAACCACAAAGCTTCCTTTAATGCCTCAACTGTAGCTATGTACTCTGTCTCTGTCGTTAAAAAGTAACTGTATCTTGCAACTCTATTTTCCAACAAATGATGCGCTCAGCTACTGTGAATACATAACCCGTCATAGATTTTCGCTAATCAAGATCTCCGGCATAATCTGCATCAACATAGCCTTGTAGTATCCTAAGCTTTTCTGTTTTCAATTTTTGAAATATCAAGCCTAGTCTCCTAGTCCCTCGTAGAAATCGTAGCACCCACTTTACTGCTTCCTAATGTTGCTTTCCTGAATTAGACATGAACTGACTTACTGTACTAATTGCATAGGTTAAGTCAGGTGTTCGCTGTTCGAAATTTAGAAAAACTCCATCGTTGTTGAACCCATTACAAATTATAAAAAATCCTAAGCTTGCTAAAATCTTTTAAAGAATTGTATGGTGGTAAGAACAGTGTCGAATCCACAGAGACTTGTTAAATTTGGTTCTTAAAAATCTAAATTTAATTTTAATCTAGTTGGGAAATATTTGGATGAAAGTTGGAATCTTTTTCTATGAACTAAAATTCTATAAGCATTAAACTATAAAGTAAAAGAAAAACAAATACTAACAGTTACGAAGGCTAAATAAATAAAGTGATGGAAAAAGAAAGTAAAAGAGAGAAGGGGAAGAGAAAGATGAAACCTGAAATCAACACAAGAATTAGTTCCTTGTCGTCGCCTTGACGTCTCTCTCCTCTGAACGATGTTAAAAACTAGGGAAGTAGAAGACTAGCAACTGAAAAGAGAAGATGGTATGCACAAGAAAAACATAAAATAAAGCATGAAATTAAAAGAGAAGAATCGCATCACATAAGTTATAAAGAAAAGTATATAAAACTTAGGCTGAAATGGTGCACGATTTTATTGAAGAAGATTGAATTCATTGAAGAATTGTCGTTACAAAACTTTCGATCTTCTTTAAAACTCGCATTACAATCCAAAAACTCTCCTCTCTATTACTTTTCGGCCTTCTGGTGTCCTCTGAGATGATATGCCCTTTTCCCTATTCTCTACCTCTCTATATATAGTAGAATTAGTAGACAAACTCCTAATAGAAGTTGTGCACTCATCAAGAGATATATCTTCAAAACTTAAATTTGTACTTTGAATATTAAGATAATATCCTCTCTTGACTTGGGGAGCAAGCTATTATTAATTTTAGAATTTGAATTCTCCCCTTATCACCAAACTTGATTTGACTTATCCAGAATTTTATATGAGACTTCAATTCTGAATTGGTCTGTAACTAGTTGGCATGTCAATTGTTGAACATGATTCATCAAAATTACGAAATTGGAAACAATGGTCACATAAGAATTGTAGCCATTTAAATCTTCTTGCTGAAATCTTGAATCATAGGATTTGAGATTCTGTAGGGAAAGTTATGATCAAATATTAAAAGATGTTCAGTTTGAATCTGAGTCTAAATTGATTTAGAACTCCGAATTTAATTGAGCTTTTCTTTTAAACTCCAAATCAGATTGCTTTATTAAACTTTGAATTTTTATTGGCTTTTTGAGTTTTTGGACTTCTTTCTTCTCTTCTTTCATTAATGGAAGCATGAAAATCACTAAGCAAAATACAATTAAATAATAATATTTTATAAAAATAAATATGAAAATATGACTAAAAATATGCACATTTGATGAACAATCACACTCCATCACCTATCTTATTGCTCGTTCTTGAGTAAAATAAAAGAAAAAAAATTAAACTAACCTAACTCACTTTCGTAAGAATCATGATTGCATTTAGCATGTGCAACAAGTCATTAAACATCTAGATTACTTTTAGAGGACGAGTATTCTCTCGTGAGGATTTTTAGTGAATTACACCCACAAAATCTATAAAGAAAGGAAAAAATGAAATTATTAGTATTTTTAAAATGCATTTTGAAAAAAAGAAAAATTTTGAAATTTTTTTGCAAAAATTAGGTAATCTATAAGTCTTAGGATCATCAAACTATTCATTCTTAAACTTAGTTTTCATGCAAGAATTTGTTATCAATCTAAGTTTAGGATTAAAACTGTATTTCTCATCTAGTCATTTAGTTAACCCTAAATCATATGCACATTTGTGGTTGTGAAATTTAAGTCAGGATTCTTCAACTCTAACTCTTATTTCTTTTTTTTTATATATATAGTTTAGATCTCTTAGGCTTTCTAATTTGCCTATGTAATGAGCCATAGGTGGGTGACTCCCAAACCGAACGATTTTAGGGCACCGGGTGAGAAAAATATCCTTAGGACTTAAGGACTCGAGCAAATAAGTACACAAAACTAAGAATTTTTTATTTATAATATGGGTCTATTTTAGGCATGAATACTTATACTTTATGATGCACAAATACCCAGCTTAATCAAAGGATTTTTAATATTTAATTTTTTCTTTTTTTAATATTTTTTTATAAGACATAAGAATCTTTGTTTCTGAACCTTAAGTATGTAAGTGTATAAAAAATGCATATTTCTTTAAGGTAAAAATCAAGACTAAATTACTTTTTCAATTTTTCTTCCTAGCCCTAGAAATCAAACAAATCATCTTATTTTGACTAAGTATAAGAAATCCTAATTATGATTTTTCTATTCCTTAAAATTAATTTAATTTCTTATAAAAATAAGTTAAAATATAGTTTCCCTTTGAAAAAGTTTTTTAAAATTTTTTTATATATACAAATAAAGAGAAAAACCTTAAAAGCTTATGTTAGAACCCTCCTCACATTGTTCTCAATGTGAAAATGTATGCTCAATATGATGAATAACGATGCAAATTCAAAGATGTTGAAAGACAAGTTCTAACATTGAAAAATGAATAGGGTGAAGGGAATATAGTACCTTGGGAGCTTCAATAAGCATATAAGCTAATAAAAGAAAGAGAAAGTGAGAATAAATAAAAAGATGAAGGCACACCCTCAAATCTGGATAAAGACACCTCTCTATAGAAAAGAAATAGAAACTCTAGAAAATAAAAGAAAATAAAAGAAAAAATAAAAATAAACTATCTACAACATCTCTTGGGTTGCCCCCCAGCAACACTAAGTTTAATGTCTTTAGCCAGACACAACCACATGTCCCTAAACCTCCATGTATGGCTTTCCGATGTTAGACTAGAATATTAAACAGATTTCTCGCATGGTTCTTGAAGTGGGACAATGGTACATTAAAGAATGTAAAAATATGTATCCAAGATTTTTTAATTTGAATGCAAAATTTCTCGAGTAACGTGGCATAGGTAGATAATTGTTTAATCACATCTAGAAGTGGAATGTCGATTTTGACTGGTTTGACATTTTCTTGTACTTCATCCATCCTAGTCTTATTCTCATCAAAATAGAAGGACTGACCTGCACGGAGTACATCCAATGACTCAATGGTTATCTTAAATCCGTAAAAGATTCAGAAGAAGAAACATATTCCTTCTGGTTTTGCTGCCTAAAAGTTGACTCTAAAAGTTTGTCAATTTTGAAATCATCTACTTGATCATGATCCTTTCCATCTGTTGTATTAACCTCAATTCAGTTTTCAAAAGATCGATTATTAGATGGCTCATCAAAAATGAAGGTATTCAAATCAAGTTTTCTTCTCTCAAAGGGAACTCTAGACTTAAGCTCCTCAACACATGTCTTCGCAGACTATGATCACACTTATCCTTAAATAATTACTCAAGAAACATAGACTCATCATCCACACATACACCCTCAACATTATGATCAACATGCTTCAAAGTGATTGTATGCATCTGTTGACACTTTAAAAAGACAAGATTTCTAACTGGCCTGAACAATGTCTAACTTGTTGACATCTACAAAAGACAAGCGGCAGACAAGCTGACGACCAGTTCTTCACCCATCTCAAAGGAACGTATTAACAACTTGGACTCTACTGATTCAGTGAAGCAGATAGTAAGCCAAGAAAAGCTCGTGAAAAGGCCCAAGCAGGACCAAACACTAAGTTAGCTCAACACTTAGTCTCGCACGAGCCCACGAGATAAGTCTCGCATAAGAAGCCAAAGTTGCTTAGCATCGCAGGAAGCTCCTTCACAGCCTCGCTGCGAGCTAACTTACAACTTCGTATAAAAATGCTCAATTAACTCCGCAGAGAGTTAGCTTCGCTCAAAGCCCCATGCAGCTATGCAAAAGGGTAATTGATATGGTAACTTCGCCACAAAGTTATCCAGCTCAGCTGAAGAGCTTTCCTTCTAGCTTCACCAGATGCTTCTCTCAGCTCCGCATGAGCTTAACGCAATGACTCCGCTGCCGGTCTTTTTTGGTCACCTTTGACCAATCAAACCTCTATATGAGATCGAATCTAATTGAGATCAGATCTAATTGAGATTTGGCAGTTGTTTGCGATGATCTTTTGACTCTTCCAATCAAGTGAGAAGATCAGGGGAGATCTTTCAGTTATTTGGAAAGAATCAAAGGAGTATCCCTCATCTAGCAGAGCAGATCAAGAGATCAACTATTCCTAACTTCGCGGAAGCTGATTCTAGCCTCGCGGCGAGGCTACTTACCGGATGTAAAACAGATTGACCCAATCTATTTTTAGATTTTCAGGGCGATTATACCCCTACTCCTCCTTATAAATAGCCTACCAGGGGCGAGAGGAAGAGATGAGGGAGCTAGAAAAGAAGAAAGAGGCTCAAAAAAAAGAGGAGAGACGGCTAAGGAAAGAGATCTACTCTTTTACTTTCAAGAATTCAGAGAATTACTTCTCTAATCAGGGTGCTAATACCCTAAGACCTTCCTTCCTCTCAAGGAATCTCCGGAGCCAGGCGAGAAGGAATTCCCAAGCGGAGTCAGCTCGAGAAGTAACAAGGGGGCTCTACCAACCTTCTGTTCTCCGATTCCCCAAACTAGGTAAGAAGGGAGTCCCATCAGGCGGCAGTCTGATTGTCTGATCGATCGCATCGTTAAAGGGATAAGTGATCTCGCACTGATCAGATCCTACCGGCACACTTTCCCAGAAATCTCAGAAGAGATCTACCTGTAATCTTTTTACTGCAAAGAATTACTTGTAATTTAGCTCCTCGACCCCTTTTTTATAAGTTTTTCCCCTTTGCAAAAATCAATGGAAAATAAGATGGCGACTCCGCTGGGGACTGCATTCTCCACTGCTGAGAATCAAGTGTCGCAATACGACGATCAGACCTTCGGGTCTACTACTGAGTGCAAGGAAGTTGGCGTAGCCGGAACCCCTCTGGCTAATTCTTCGAAGCAAGTCTCTGTCGAGACAGATAAGGCTCTCCATAAGCCTACTACGGTCTTTTGGCGCAACAAGGAGGGTCAAGATCTTGAGTCTGTTACCTTTGAAAACCTGGTCATTCATTTCAAATAAGAAAAATTCGAAGAACTCCTCTCTAGAGGTAGTCAGTGCTCCACGCATGGAAGCATAGAAAGGTCACAATGGCCAAGGTTTTAGAGCAGAAACCAGACGCGGACTCCTCCCAACTCCTCTCAGCCTCGCGTATGGCTAGCCAGGTTCCCTGTGAACCTGAGTCTCCTCTTTCAAAGCAGATGTGGAGGCCAAAGCAGAAATCTCTATATGAAGCTTTAGGTGTAGCTACGCCACAGGTCCACCTGTCCCGCGAAAATAAAAGCAAGATGCCTGCCTGCTTCGTTGAGACTATCAGCCGTGAAGCTAAAACGGCGACTATACTTTCGCCTAATTCAGGAGCAGCAACTCTTCGTGCCAACCTCGTTCTCATGAGCGAAGCTACTGATGCATGGCAAATACAACGCCAGTACATCAGGGTACGCGTGGAGTTCTCAGCCACCAGGCTAGAACCAAAGCACCCACCGGTGCTACCTCCTTCGCAGCAAGGTAGCGTGCAAAGCACCACAGTGTGCTCCACTCCCCAGTTCATCAAGCACTAAGCTCGCTCTTCGCAGCGGAGCTAAGGGAACATCTCTAAGTGTTGATAGCGGTGCTTATGCAACTTTAGCACCCAAGGACATTCTAAAAGTTCTTAACTACGAAGCTAGAGCTAAACTATCTTCGCAGTAAGGTAGCGGATAAAGCACCACAACGTGCTTCGCCTCCTAGCTCCTCAAGCGCTAAGCTCGCTCTTTGCAGGGGAGCTAAGAGATTGTCCCCAAGTATTGATACCGGTGCTTATGCGGCTTCAGTACCCAAGGGCAATTCCAAAGTTCTTAGCCGCGAAGTTAGAGCTAAAGCACTATCTAGTGCTAATCACCTCTACAGTGATGAAAAGAACAAGGCATCGTCCTATGCGCAATCCAACACAGCCTCTGTGCTGGGTCGCTTAAACCAGGCTACATCTGACTTGCGAGAGTTCTTAATGAACAAACGGAAGTCAGATTTACTGCAAACTTCTCCCGCTTGTTGACAGCAAGTGGGATGTCAGTTGGTGACAGTCCATTCAGTCCATTGCCGCCTGGGACCAATCCTCGCCACTCCTCCAAACCGACGTTCAATTTTTGATCGGCTATCGGTGCAAGCTCCTGTGAAGCATCATAAAAAGAGCATATCATAAGATCTACTAGATCTGCCCTCTGCATCCGTCAATATGATCGGAAGGGGACTAGAATCGCGTAGGGGCAGACGAACAACGCATACTGCTACCTCTCCTTCCTTCAGTTCTCCAGATTCAGATTATAGTCTGGGCTTACGCCAAGTCTTGGTGCACGAAGAAGGCGTCTTCTGAAACACCAGATCTAGGGCCGTAATACCCTATAATTACGAACAGCCATTGTAATACCCTGTTCCCGGAATACGTACTTAGTTGCGTATTCAGATTTTCCGATCGTATTTTTTCGATTTGTTTCCTATATTTGTTTTGCTTTATGAATTCTTTATATGATTGTTTTGTCTTGGATTTGGATTCGTGGACTCGGAGTCAGTCCCAGTCCGAACCAGGAACTCGATTATAGTATATTATTCGATTTGGTCTTTCCGGTGATTAGATTTGACCGATTTTAGTTTTAAATATCATTTTCCATTATTATATATTTTCTATGATTTTCTAGATTTTTCTGGAATTAAAATGAATTTCTTCAAAACCGGTGTCGGCCAGTGCCGCTGACCGATTCCCGGATTTTTAATTCTCAAACTGTTTGGAATTTCTCGAAGAGTCTTTAGACATTTCTTCTTAGAGTAATATTTCCTACCTAAATCCTTTTTCTGGAGATTTTACGAATTTATGAATATTCCACCGGAGTCGGTAGATAACCGATTCCAGGATTTTTAATTCACAAACAGTTAGGAATTTCTAGATGGTCCTTTAGACTTTATTTCTTAGAATCATATTTCTTATCTAAATACTTTTTCTGGGGATTTTATGATTTTATGAAAATTCCATCAGAGTCGGTAAGTAGCTGATTCCAAGATTTTTAGTTTACAATCGGAATTGAATTTCTGAATTCCGCTTTCACTTTACTTCTTAAAATCATATTTTATTCTTTAATACATTTTCTGGGATTTTTCAGAATTTATCAAGATCCGGCCGACCCGGTGTAGATCGGTATCGGCGGTTGACTTCCGGATTTTTTAATTTGAAAATGAGATTTTATTTCTGAAAACCGATTTCACTATATACCTTAAAATAATATTTACTATTTTTGAGATTATTTCGAGACCTTTCCGGATCAGTCCAATTTTTCAGTATTTTCAATGTTTTGGGATTTCCCAGATTCGGAATATCATCTAACTTATTTTTCTTTTCTTTCCTTCCCCATTTTCCCCATCCACTCCTTTTTCCTCTATATTTTCTTTTTCTTTTTTCCCCAAAAATTCCTCCACCACACAATCCTCCAAAATATCTCCTCCTTTTCCTTTTTATTTTCTTTTCCTTTTTCTTTTCCTTTTCCTTTTCATTTTTCTTTCTTTTTCTCTTTTTCTTCCTTTCTTTCTTCTCCTTCCCCTGGCGCCAGCGACAACCACCTCCTCCTCCTTCTTCCCCCCAAAATTCTCCCTCTCTCTCACTTCTCTTCCCAAATTCTCCCTCAACTCTCTCTCTCTATCTCCTCATCTATCTTCTCCACCATTCAATTCCTCCCACTTCCTTCTCTCTCTTCCTCCTCCTAGATCCGGCCACGAACCATCGCCGCCGACTCCTCTCCTCCGGCGCTGCCCCGGCGAGGGCAGACCGCCGCCGGCGCCTTGCCGGCGGCCTTGGGCGCGGCCAGGGGGCCTCGGGCCCCCTGTGCTCTGGTGTGGAGGGGGCGGGGCCCCCTCCTTCTTCTCCTCGGGGTGGCCGGCGCCACCCCGATTCTGGCCGCCGCCGGCGGTGAGCCGGCGGCCGCGGGCAGCCAGGGGCCACCTGGGCCCCTGTGCTGGGGCGGAGAGGGGGGCAGGCCCCCTCTCCTTTTCTCTCTGTTGAGGGGGGCAAAGCCCCCCTCTTTCCTTGCTGGGGGGGGGGGCAACAGCCCCCCCTGTGTTCTGTGGAGGGGGCGGCGCCCCCTCCTTCCTCTGCCGGCGGCCGGCGCCGCCCGGCGCCGCCGCCTGGCCGGCGGCCAGGGCCGAGTGCCCCCAAAGGGGGGGCACTGTGTGGGTGCGGGGGGGGCAGCAGCCCCCCTTCTTTCTCTCTCTCTCTCCCTGGTTCCTTCTCTCTCTCCTGAACTCTCTTTCTCTCTCTCCTGTTTCTCTCTCCTCTCTTTCTCTCTCCTACTCTCTCTCTCTCTCTCTCTCTCTCTCTCCACCACAACCCTCCTTTGGTTTTGGACCGTAGCTTCCTTCGTCGATCGTGTCGCCGTGGATCCATTTGGCGATATTGTCAACCTCGATCCTTCCGAACACGTAGAGCTTCCAATCACCGATCTAGGTGAGTATTCCTACTCACCAAGACTTGTCTAATTCTTTGTATATTCATGTATCCATATCATATAGGTTTGTATCTTCGTAAACATGCTATTTGATTATCAAACCCAACCCTAGAAATCTGTTCTATTTGCTGTTTCCAGTCGACTAGTCGACTTGACCTAGGACCTAGTCGACTAACCCATCTGTTATTGAAACGTAACCTTTCTGATTACACAGTCGACTTACCCTAGTTCCTAGTCGACTTGAGACCCTTAGTCGACTACACTTTTGACCCTAGTCGACTAACACTTCCTGAATCAGAAAACCCCAACTCTCGGCTCCAGTCGACTTATCACAAACCCTAGTCGACTTGAACCCCCTAGTCGACTAACCCTTCTCCCTAGTCGACTCCTGAATCAAAACCCAACCTTCTGTATCTCAGTTCTAGTCGACTTGACCATACTATTAGTCGACTTAGAGTATCTGTTAGTCGACTACCTATTTTACTCCAGTCGACTAACTATTCCCTGAAACCAAACCCAACTCTCTGTTACACAGTATTATCGACGACTACCCCATTTTCCTAGTCGACTAACTCCACTATTAGTCGACTACTATTCCACCCTAGTCGACTAACTTTGGATATCTGTCTTAATTGATTCCTTTCTTGAAACTGAACCTTACCCTCTAGACTTACAACACATATAGGTATCCCTTGACTTGTCACTTGACAAACATCGTCTTCTATTCTTTCTCTCTCATCTTCTCTCTACATATTTATATCAGGTTTTGTGGCGCATCCCGAGCTTCCGTGGATTTCGGTATATTGGTGACTCAGGCGAGTGTTCTCACTCGCTACCCTCTTGCTTCTCATTCCATTGATTATGATAGTATACTCGCTCTAGTCTTTATGTATTGTATTTCATGCTTTATATCTTTTATTGCTTTATGCTATGCGTGGCCGACCCTTCGTGGTCGTTGGACTTGTTGGACTTTGGGTCATTACTTTTATGTTACCACTTGCCATACCATTGCTTCAGACTAGTTAGTTGTATGCTTCCTTTTAACACATGTATATCACCTGACATCTAGTGTGTTATCACCTGACCACCTGACCTACTACTATTTGGCTAGACCCTCTGGTTATGACCTGACTTACCCAGACTATTATCAATCTCTTGACATAACTTGCCACCTGATTATTATCCATCTCTTGTTATGTTTGGTTGTTTACTAAATATCACCACTCTGTCATGCTATCACTTGACACCCAGCATGATGATTTGACTTGTGATTATCATCTTTACGGGGACCTTGACTTATGATTCTGTGTCATGATCAGTGACCTGTATATTGTATTCCTGCTTTACATGCAGTGACCTGACTATATAGTACTTATGTACTCCTAATTTCCTGATCATGCCTAATTCCTGATTATTCCCGTAAAGTGATAATTAAACTATTGAATCTTAAAATGGACCAACTTGTATTGGGTCGGGGGAAACATGCGGATATCGATATGTGTTCGTGTTTACAGTGGCATTAGGTTGTGCACTTTATATCCGGTCTGACCTGTGGTACTCCAGGGGACCGAGGGGAGAGCTGGCTCCTTATTCCTGTTATTATAGGGCATACATAAGTCCCTCCTGTTGAGCTTGCGGCTGGCTTCCGTTTCCATGCAACGGAACAATCCTGGGCCGTGGTCCCGGGTATGTACGGGACCCACTGTAAACATAGTTCGTCGATACAACCGCTGATTTCCAATAACAACCTCGACTTGCTTATATATGGATGTATGTGAGTTGGCCGTACACCGAGACACATACCTAGATATATGGGTAAGACGAGTAATAATAAAGTGTCATAATAACCGGCTCTTTAAGTTGTAAGTAGAGGTATGTGAATGGGACGCATACCAAAGCCTACATCTTAAATAGCTATGAATTTGTGCTGTGCCTTACCGTATTTGCTTTCCCGGACTTTATATCGGATTTCATGTTTTATGAGTATTATGATATGACTACCTTGTAGCTCGTCCTTGGTTTTATTCTGATTTCCTGTTTTATGATTATCATGCCATATCTATTCTTACCTGCTCTATCCTATCTGCCTCCTGAGTATCCCACTTGATATATGCATTATTGTGCTCACCCTGCTTCACCACTTGGTTTTGCTTCTACATTCGCCTGGGGAGTATCATTTGACTCCCCTGGATTCTCACGTCCAGGTCTTGGAGCTAGGAGCGTGTGTTCAGAGTAGCGCAGCGGTAGCGTGGATCCCCAGCAGGCCTTTCAGAGTTCCATCCTTCCAGGCCCCCTGTGAGTCTCTCGAGTTTCTCTTTTTAAACTCGTGAGTACCTTTATGCTGTTTTACTCTTGTACATCTGCTTGTATTCCCGCATTTGCGCATATTAGTGATATGATATTCATGTAATATTGTAATCACTCTGGTGATAATTCTGTAATTGGATATATGTGTTGGAATGTATAATGCACCATTTGCTTCCGTACTCTGATTCTTGTCTGTACTGATGCTTAGCGTATATACGGGAAGGTAATTCGGACTTACGTATATACGTTGCAGTGACGTCCCCGTATCGCCGGGATCGGGGCGTTACAGGTTGGTATCAGAGCTTAGGCTCTAACTTCCTCAGTACGTCCAGAAGGCAAATCAATGGTAAAGAGATTTGCAACTGGAATACATGAATCTTGGTTATACATTCCAACTGCAAGTGCAGAGTTATCTATTTCTTGACTATCTTTCCTTTGATTTCAAATCCCTCCTTGACTATCTTTTTCCTTGGATTCCTGATCTCTCCTATCCTTTCCCCGTTTTGGTTTTATGTTTTGGTTTTATGAAGCCTTATACTAGCTTAAGATATGAATAGACTAGGAAGGTAGTGGCTGGTTCAGAAGCTATTATGTGATCTCTTTGGCGAACTCTATGAAGCTTGGTATTCTCCAGATCGATCTTGATCTGGCTATCTATTCGGGGTTCTTAATTATCGGTCTTCTTTATTATTATGCTTGGAGGATTATCATGTATGCAGACATCTGGAGTTCTATTACACAGCCACGGCATCAGCAGTATTATTCTTATTACACAGCCACGACATCAGCAACATTATTCTTATTACACAGCCACGACATCAGCAGTATTATTCAGACTTGAGAGCCCTACCTATAGTGCTTCATATCTTAATTGGTATAAATTCCACCCTTGTTCCCTTTTGTATTCAATTTACCCCTTAACGAAATTGCGAGGACGCAATTTTGTAAGGTGAGTGGATTGTAATACCCTGTTCCCGGAATACGTACTTAGTTGCGTATTCAGATTTTCCGATCGTATTTTTTCGATTTGTTTCCTATATTTGTTTTGCTTTATGAATTCTTTATATGATTGTTTTGTCTTGGATTTGGATTCGTGGACTCGGAGTCAGTCCAGTCCGAACCAGGAACTCGATTATAGTATATTATTCGATTTGGTCTTTCCGGTGATTAGATTTGACCGATTTTAGTTTTAAATATCATTTTCCATTATTATATATTTTCTATGATTTTCTAGATTTTTTTGGAATTAAAATGAATTTCTTCAAACCGGTGTCGGCCAGTGCCGCTGACCGATCCCGGATTTTTATTCTCAAACTGTTTGGAATTTCTCAAAGAGTCTTTAGACATTTCTTCTTAGAGTAATATTTCCTACCTAAATCCTTTTTCTGGAGATTTTACGAATTTATGAATATTCCACCGGAGTCGGTAGATAACCGATTCCAGGATTTTTAATTCACAAACAGTTAGGAATTTCTAGATGGTCCTTTAGACTTTATTTCTTAGAATCATATTTCTTATCTAAATACTTTTTCTGGGGATTTTATGATTTTATGAAAATTCCATCAGAGTCGGTAAGTAGCTGATTCCAAGATTTTTAGTTTACAATCGGAATTGAATTTCTGAATTCCGCTTTCACTTTACTTCTTAAAATCATATTTTATTCTTTAATACATTTTCTGGGATTTTTCAGAATTATCAAGATCCGGCCGACCCGTGTAGATCGGTATCGGCGGTTGACTTCCGGATTTTTTAATTTGAAAATGAGATTTTATTTCTGAAAACCGATTTCACTATATACCTTAAAATAATATTTACTATTTTTGAGATTATTTCGAGACCTTTCCGGATCAGTCCAATTTTTCAGTATTTTCAATGTTTTGGGATTTCCCAGATTCGGAATATCATCTAACTTATTTTTCTTTTCTTTCCTTCCCCATTTTCCCCATCCACTCCTTTTTCCTCTATATTTTCTTTTTCTTTTCCCCAAAAATTCCTCCACCACACAATCCTCCAAAATATCTCCTCCTTTTCCTTTTTTATTTTCTTTTCCTTTTTCTTTTTCCTTTTCCTTTTCATTTTTCTTTCTTTTCTCTTTCTTCCTTTCTTTCTTCTCCTTCCCTGGCGCCAGCGACACCACCTCCTCCTCCTTCTTCCCCCAAAATTCTCCCTCTCTCTCACTTCTCTTCCCAAATTCTCCCTCAACTCTCTCTCTCTATCTCCTCATCTATCTTCTCCACCATTCAATTCCTCCCACTTCCTTCTCTCTCTTTCTCCTCCTAGATCCGGCCACGAACCATCGCCGCCGACTCCTCTCCTCCGGCTCTGCCCCGGCGAGGGCAGACCGCCGCGACGCCTTGCCGGCGGCCTTGGGCGCGGCCAGGGGGCCTCGGGCCCCCTGTGCTCTGGTGTGGAGGGGGCGGGGCCCCCTCCTTCTTTCTCCTCGGGGTGGCCGGCGCCACCCCGATTC
>JAVJIF010025902.1:0-105384 GCA_038442645.1 Agave tequilana
TCAATGGGGAGTTATGATTCCCTTGATAATCTTCCCATAATAAGAAATCATAGGTGTAACTACCAAATTTAATCTCGATCACAATGATCTCATTTGGAGATTTGATTGGTCAAAGATGACCATAAAGATTGGCTCCTCTTAATAAGGGATACTCCCTTTATCCTCTCTAGTTAATTGAGAGATCTCCCCTGATCTTCTTACCTGATTGGGAGAGTCAAGAGATCATGTCAAGTAACTGCCAAATTTGATCTCGATCATAATGATCTCGTCTAGAGATTTGATTCGTCAAAGATGACCATAAAAAGACCCGTAGCGGGACTAATGAAAAGCTTCATGAGAAGCTATCAAGAAGCTTTCGAAGAAGCTAAATTAGCTTCTAGAGAAGCTAGAATTAGCTTCAGGTGAAGTTATAAGTTAGCTCTATGGAGCTATGAAGAGTTTCATGAGAAGCTAGAAAGAAAGCTTCCTGAGAAGCTAGAATTAGCTTTCGGAGAAGCTAGAATTAGCTAAGACGAAGCTGTAAGTTAGCTCTCTGTGGAGCTATGAAAAGCTTCATGAGAAGCTATCAAGAAAGCTTCCGGAGAAGCTAGAATTAGCTTCAGATGAAGCTGTAAGTTAGCTCTCTGTGGAGCTATAAAAAGCTTCATAAGAAGCTATCAAGAAAGCTTCTGGCGAAGTTAGAATTAGCTTCAGGTGAAGCTGTAAGTTAGCTCTCTTTGGAGCTATGAAAAGCTTCATGAGAAGCTATCAAAAAAGCTTCCGGTGAAGCTAGAATTAGCTTCAGGCGAAGCTGTAAGTTCGCTCTCTGTGGAGAGCTTCAAAGCGAATCATGACAAACTTAGCCTCTCAGTCGAGGCTATCCTTTTGGCTCATACGATGCTATGTGTTGAGCTAACTTAGCATCTTAGGCCTGCTTAGGTCTCTTTAAAGACAATTTGGCTTACTGTCTGCTTCACTGGATCAGTAAAGTCTAAATCGCTGATTTGTCCTCGGAGATGGGTAAAAACTGATCGTCAGCTTGTCTGTGACTTGTCTTTTATAAATATTGACAAGTTAGACGTCGTTCAGACCAGTTGGAAAGTTGTCTGAGAGTTTTGTCTTTTTTGAGTGTCAACAAGCTTCACTTTGAGCCATTGTGCATTTAATCATAATAAGTTGGAATCTAGTTTTACACGAAACAAGTTCCACACATGCATGCATATACCACATGGCATACACATGCACACCATGCTCACACCGCTCGCATGTATATTAGAGTGTACACATGTACACATTGTGGCCACAAAGGCCATTTAGCAAAATTTTATTTTGATAAAGCAAATCATTTAAATTTTGCAAATAAAAGTGTTTGGGTTCCTTAAAATCTAACCCCCATGGACCAAAAAAGAAATGGATACCAAAATTCTCACCTCTTGTGTTTGATGTAGGTGTGGGCTCTCATAAAACGTAAGCGGTTTGGTGCCTTGGTGGTGGATACATGTGGAGTTGGATGGACATACCAAATTGATGCATCGTTATCAAGGATATTTGGTGGGAGGACCACCATGTTTTGGAGACCTAGAAATTGGTTTATATGGTTGGTAACTATCTTTAACTCTCATTTTTTTACATGCTTTTATCGTTGATTGTTAGCATGTTTTGGTTTAATACTCATTATATTAAAGCAATGTTATTAGACATGTAATATACATAGATAGTCTTTGAAATACACCCATATTTATATGAATTCATATTTTTGTGTTCTCACTTTAGTTTAACTACTGTGTATATACTAGTTCTAAACATGTGCATTTAGCCTAATGATCATGTTTGATTTATACTTCATGTGGAGATAACTTATTTAGATGTAGTTTTCATTAAAACTTTGTTTATATTTGTACAAGTAGTGAGCTACTTGATTATTATGTGTTTGTACTTTATTGCTCATTTGTACTCATTAAATGTACTTGTATAACTAATTTTGATGATTATTGCACTTATACTTGTTCTTCCTTTATGTACATGTTTAGCTCATGTATATGTTTTGTCTAAAACTAATAGATATATATGTATATTCTTGAGTCACTTGTCTTCATGCAAAATTCTATTATGGACTCTTTATACTTGAGATTGTATGTATACTTTTAGTTTCGACAAAATATACATATACCTTGACGGTTGTTTAGTTTTGATGAAAATTTTAGTTTTAACGATTTTCATATTTTTTTGATAAAAGAACTTCATGTTTGTTTTGAGCCTTATTGATTTATTTCATGAATTTATTGTTCACATGATTCTTGTATACTCACTTTTATGTTTACTCATGACTTTATTTTATGAGCATATTTTTGAGCTTTATAGATTTTGAGTGACAACTCTTGTGTGATATACATGTTTCATGAATATATATTTGTTTTATTTCTTACTTGAAGGTTCGTATTAGTTTTTCAAAAATTATTATAAGACTAGTTTTGTTATTCTTCAATATGGTAGTGCTTTTCAAACTACGCTAAAAATATGTTTAATTCATATTTTTGAAAATCCCTACCATGTGAGGCGGTTGGTTGGGTGACCGTGCCTTGTATGCGTATATGAATACCTTTTTATCATGTACATGATAAGGGTGGATTGATATGAGATATACATGATTTTAATGAAAATTTATTTTATATACTCATATTTATTTTCTATATATGTATGATTCAAATTTCAAGTGGTATTTTCATACATACATATATATGATTTGTTGTGCTAAGATTAAATGTTAACTTTTATAGCATAAATTATTTCATGATAAGCTTGATTTAGTTCTTAATATCAATATTTTTGAATTGCTATCATATACAAGCTTATGCATTACTTTAAAAAAAAAGAATTTTTTTTTATATTTATGTTTTCCTACAAGTGGTATTTATGTTTATATTTACCTATAATGGTATAACAACATTTGTTTTGCCACCTTCTAGTGGTATATCAAAATTTGTTTTGTTGAAAAATTTGTTTTAAAAAAATTTTCAAAATTTATTTGAAAAATAATACATATATGCAAAAGGAGCTTAACATCTCCTCTATATATAGATTTATGTTGAGTGTATCTCACATATTGAGGAGCTTGAACTCTCTTCTTTATGTCGTACACATGTGCAGGGGGAGCTTAACATCTCCGCTTATACATTATATATTATACTTTATGTGAGTTAGGGTCTAGTCATCCCTTCTCCATGTAATGCATGTATGCAGGGAGGCTAACTTAACGTCTTTCCTCTTATGAATATATATCGCATATACATCTTTCTTGTTTACTTGTCTTCACCCCTGTGTTGATCAGTTGATAAAAGGGGGAGAAGAATTTAGAGAGTTTATATGCATGCTTTTAAATTATTGTTTATGCATATATGTTTAGTTTATATGCATTTATTAAACATCTTTATTGTCTATTGCTATGCATGAGTTAAGGAGGAGCATATATTAAGCTTATCTTTAATCCATGCATATATATAACTCCATGAGTTTTGTCATCATCAAAAAAGGGAAGATTGTTGCCCAAAGCCCATCACTCTAGTTTTGATAATGATTAACTCATGTGGTTATAGTATTAATGATCTTGTGCTTATTAAGTTTTAGATATTTGATCAAGATCTTAGTTGGTATTTAGCTTCAACAAAAGATTCGAAATCAAGTTCTGAAGCTAACACGTGTTGATTCAAGAGCTCACGCATCAGATCGCACCAAGTACCCGAGAGGAGTCTAGCTCATGGATCAAGGTTTGGACCAAGTCAAGAAGAAGAAAAAGATTTTCAAGAAAAGATTTTCAAGACTTGAGTCTAGTGTTTGTAAGTGTTATGATTCTTATTTTAAATAAAATATAAATGATAGATTAGTTATGAATTCCTCAAGCTCAAATACACACACACAAAATTTATATGTGTTTCATAAGAATAATTTTGATTTTAAAAAATACTGTTTTGATTTTAAGATTCAAAGCAGATATCTTTATGTTTCATCAATAGAGTTAATCAAAATAAGTTTACATGTTTTATATGTGTTTTGGATTTCATCCATACACATTGATGGTTCAAATGTTTAAAAAATTTATTTAATATTTCTATATCATGTGTTTAAGTTTTGTTTAAGTCAAACTTTTGTTAGAGCTTAATTGTCAAAAATATAGATATTTTATCTTATATGTGTATTGGATCATATCCATACACACCAAGCTTCAAAAAGTGTTTGAGATATCTTGTTTTTGTATTTGCACAAGTTTTGAAAAAATCGTTTTTCAAATTGAAGTTTGATTTTCAAAAATACGGGTTTAGGTTTAAGCTTAATTTCTATAATAACAAAAATGGTTCAAAAAGTTTGCATATTTGCTCTTCAAATCTATACATGAACTTATTTTGTGAATTTTATGGTATTTTATTATAATTTTTAGGGTTTTAAAAGATCAATTTTTAATCCCTTTAAAAACCTAAACCTGGGCTTCTAGTGGTCAACCGACCGGTCGACCGACCCAGAAGTCGATCGACCGAGCGGTCGACCGACCCAAAAGTCGATCGACCAAGCGGTCGACCAATGTGCACAGGCAACGTGCACAGAGCCTGGCTTGAGGGCTGGTCGACCAGGCGGTTGACCGATCCAAAGAGTTTACTTTCTGGATCTGGCCCTGTCGGCCGAGAGGTCGACGGTCAGAAAGCAATGCTCTCTAGTTCTTTCCTCGGTCGACCGACCAATCGATCGATAAGTTTTTGACCTGGGTGCGGTCGACCAGCTGGTCTGTTTGACCAGAAAACTGAGCCCAACAGCTATTTTTCTGAACCCTATAAAAGAGGGTTCTCTTGGCCAGTTTTCTACAAGATTTTGGAGAAGTTATAGAGCAAATTTTTTCCATCTCTCTTAGAGTTTTTCTCCACTTATTTTGGGCTAAAACTTTCATATTAAAAAAAGAGTTTTTAAAAAGTGTTTTCAAAAGAGATTTCTTGAGTTTTTCACCACTCAATCTACCTTATTTTTCTCACACAAACTTAAGCTTTACATTGCTATATTTATCCTCTAGAGATCATTTGTTGTGAGAGTATTTTTGGTGATAAAAAATGTAGAGATCACCCAGTTTCATCATTGTATTTGAGGAGACGAACTTGCGGGTTCGTGTTATGAAGAGTTCTTATGGGATCTCGGTGTAGAAGTGTGACCTCAGCAAGCTAGTGTGCTTGCGTATGTTGTTCTTACGGGAATAAGTGAGGGACTTGTGAGTCTAAGAGTTCTTGAGGGAGCTCGTTGTAGGTGTTGCGGCACCGAGTGATCTTGCGGGATCGTTATAGTGGAAATCCTTCATAGTGTTTAAGGCGGGGAAGCAAAGCTAGTGTGCTCGAACCTCAAAACAAATCTCCCGTGTTTGTGATTGCTCATCTCTCTCTCTCTCTCTCTCTCACTTGTGTTTTATATATCTTGCATGTTCTTATTGTGCTTATCTTCATATGCTTAATATATTTATGCTTCATTGAATATATGCTTGAGATTGTTTGCTCACACTTGTATTTAACCAGAGAGTCATAGTGGCATCTCAATTCTTAATCTTGAGGAATCTTTAGGAGATAGTTCACAGCCCTTCACCAGAAATTCGGCTACACTCTTGTGTTATACTTTGTGTTAGCTTAATAGTTTTTAATTTTGTATTGTATTAGATTAGCTTGTTACCTATTCACCCCCTCTAAGTGACCTACAAATCTCTCGATCTAAATATATTACAAGTTAGAGGAAGCATTAAGTACGATGGATCTTTCTCACACAATTTCACAACTTATATATCTCCTCTTAGTCTAATGTATCAAGTGTGGCTCTTATTTCTATGATACAACACTAGGTCATCTCCTCTCGGTCTCAAATCTAGTCATCTAAACAATTGTGGCCATCAATTATTAACGTAAAATAACAAAAATAGAAACTTAACATGGTTGTAGAATCATAATACTAACCCTAAATAACTAATCTACATCATCATAATATCAACATATATCAATGCCCTAACTAGAGAAGATTAGCTCATAATTATAAAAGTTCAAAGCAAGAATATGATTATAAACTTCATCATGCAAAATAAATTAGAAAAGAAAAGGTAAGAAAGGACCAAAGTAGAAATGCCTTAGGGATTGATTCCTCGCTGCTCTTCTTCTCTAAAACTCAATTTCTTAGTTGGCAATTCTTCTTTAGAAATATAAAAACTAAACTTTATTAAAAAATTAATTTCCAAGAGGAAGATGTTTTACAAGAAAATTCCAGGTCCTTTAATAGACTGTAGAGTCATCCAGAGACCTCATAGAATTTGTAGAGTACTCTTCTAATTCTACACAAAGTCTACACAAAATTACATCCATAGTTGCCAAAGAAAGTCGGCTGCTCGGCTGTAATTTTGGGCTACTCAGCCGACTACAATGCAACTTTAAACTCCAACTCTGACCTACATTTGAAATCTTCGCAGGTAATCATATTGACTGGTTAATGGCTACGTAGTCGTGATCAATAGCTGGACAACCGTTTGACCAGAGCTTCTTGAGTCCATTTTTTGGCATTCTCTTCTTCTCATCATGTAGACTGTTATTTGTGATTTATACACATATTTTATATACTTTTATGTCTATTACTTGCCACATTTTATTCTGCATGACTATTTTTATTTATGTTTTGCAGATATTAGGTCAATAGCATGCTTTATACAAAAGAGAGAGAAAACCAAATTATCGATATATCACGAGACTTTTATAGAGAGATAGATACAAATCCAGAGACTCAATGGAGAAACTGCATGCACTAACAGAGTCTACATGAGAAGAAGAAGTTAGTGCAAAAAGATGAAGCTCAAAAGCCGAGTTTTTTGGCTACTCAAATTATTGCAAAATGCTCCAATTATTGCTGGGGATTGTTTTTTTTATCAATATCAATAATATTGATTACTGGTTTTAATTTGAATTTAGTTTGCAGATATTACATCTTGATTCTCTTTTCTGCAGGCTACAGAAACTTGAACCTCGATCGAAAAAAGAATTTTACTGAGCAACCAAACTTTTGGCCAGGCAGCCGACCTTTGATCGAAGCAGAGGTCAATCTTTCAGAACTGCTTCCTAACTATTTCATGTGAAGATCCAGAGTTTAGAACAATTAGAGCCTGATCTATAGATAGAACGGACCTTTTGACGCTTGCTAAAGGAAAGAAAAGACCGAGAAGCAGCGATGGAAGACCACGACGAAAGAAAAACATTGAAAGATTATGTTGTTCCATCCCTGACAGGGGCTACTTCATGCATCATCCCACCAACAATTCAAGCAAACAACTTTGAGCTCAAGCTGGAGTTAATTCAGATGGTGCAACACATATACCAATTCGGAGGCCTTCCAAATGATCCGAATGAACACATAGCAAGTTTACTCGAAATTTGTGACATGCAAAGGATCAATAGTGTGTCAACGAAGGTAACAAAACTGAAACTTTTTCCTTTCTCTTTGAAGGACAAAGCAAAACATGGTTCAATTCTTTGCCAAAGAACACGATCGCTACATGGGTTGAAACGGCGAATAAATTCCTTACCAAATATTTCCCCATCAAAAGTGACAAAACTCTGAGGTGATCTTATTACCTTTTCTCAACTTGAATTTGAAATTACTTTTGAAGCATGGAAGATATATAAGGGCTTGATTAAAAAAAATCTCAAATCACGAGCTTCCCGTTTGATTGGAGATTTAATTATTTTACAATGGATTAACTTCAAACACTAAGATGATTATTGATGCGGTCGCAAGAGGAGCTCTCATGTGCAAGGAAAGAGATGAAGCATGTGAGTTGTTAGAAGGATAGCATCCAATAGTTACCAATGGCAATCTAAAAGGGTAGCACCAAAGAAGGTTGCAGGCGCCATCTCAGCAATTCATGCATGATCGGGGGAAAACCGCGCACAAAAGTGTATGTTTTGAAATCAAGAGTTGAAGTGTGTGTGCTTTGGCTTCCTCGATACTTCCGTTATAGTATAGAGGCTAAAACGAGTCGAATCCACAAGGACGGGAGGTGACAGAAGCTTACACGGTATGTTCACGTGTATGTTAACAGTTCTTCAATGTTTGAAAGAATGAAAAGAAAAGAAAACAAAAAATGAAAAAGAGAAGTACGGTGAAACAGAAGAAGTGGGAACATAGAAGATAAAATGTTTATGTTTTTGAAAGTATTTCTAAAACAAAGTAAAAAGATAAAGAAAACCCATGGCTACTAACTACTAATAACTCCACTAACATGCTAACCTCTTAGTGATAGTGCCTCACATGTATCCTTAGCAATCACTAGTCCTTAATTCAAGAGCGTTATAAAGCATGTCTCATATGTTAACATTCACATTCAAATTCAACCAACAAGTACAAGCTACACTTAAATCATCAAAACCCAATAAGAGCAAGCATGAAATAAAATAATATTAGCTTGTTAGAGATTTAGATGTTAGAGTGTTAGATCCATCATCATGAGCCATCAATGGCTCTTGCAAGAGCAAGGCCAAGTAGAGGCTATTAGATTCATGTGGATTATCAAGTAAGAAGTTAGCAAGTTAGCAGTTAGTAGTTAGTTTCCATGAGAGAAAAAATTAGCTAAATATGTAAAAGGAATTAGAGAAGAAAACAAAGATAAGTTAAGAGAGCACCTTTCATAGATTGTCACCTTCTATTACAAGCACTCTTTCTTCCCAATCATGTACCACTCTCTCTCCTATTACAAGATCTACAAGCAATAGAAAATACAAAAGAGGAAGAAGAAGAACACTAACCTAAACTACCATAACTACAAAATAGAGATGAAAACTACCCTAAACTCTGCATATCTTGCTGAAGGAGAACCCAGGGGTATTTATAGGCACCAGGAGAAAGGGGGCCAGGGGACAAACCCTGGCCCAAAGCACGGGCGCGGCCGCGCTCATACGGCCGCGAAAACGCGGCAAAAGCCGCGCGTGCGGCGCTTCGGGTCGTGCGCTGTCCCGTCTATCCCCTATTGGCGTTGTTGGTCCCGAGATGATGCCAATTGTGGATTAAAATACAATGTCAACACATATACTAAACAAAGGATGATTAGAGTTAAATAAATAAAGAACTTGCAATAAAGGAAATTAAATCTTAGAAAAGTTAAGCAAACGCAACCACGAGAGATTTATCCTAGTTCGGTCCTTGTGACCTACATCCAGTCCCCAAGCCATCCACTTGAGATTTTCCTTTATCCTTTGACTTTGTACACCCAAAATGAACACCTTGTATCCCACTTGACAAATCCCCTTTGCCAAATGTATACAACTCTTCTTACAACCAAGAAGACCACAACACCTTGCACAACTTCTCTTTTATACCAAGAAGACGCTCTTGTATGATGATTCCTTTGAGTGATTACAAACTTTCCTATAAGCCTTGAATCAGTATGTGATCGTGGACAAGGGCCATTATAGGTGAACTTTCAGAAATCTTCACTTTGGAGTAGGAATTTGGTGAAGAACACAGAAAGTGGAACAGTTTTCAGAGAACCAGAATTTTGGCAAGATTTTTGGTCAGAAAACTATAGATTTTAATTGGTATATTAAACCTAAGATAACAACCCTATTTATAGCTGAACTCTAAGGTCAGTTAGGGTCAGTTAGGGTAGTTATTAGGACAAATTTGAATTTTGAAACGTTGGATAAAACACCATAATTCAATAACTGTACAACAGTTACAAACTGCTATAAGTCGACTAGAGGTTGGGGGTTAGTCGACTAGGGTAGGCAATTTAGACTGGGTTAGTCAACTAATATTGGGTATAAGTCGACTACATAAGACTAAAACAGATATGCAAGTTTCTGGAAACTACAATTAGTCGACTAACAGGAATTATAAGTCGACTATAACATGTATTAGTCGACTAGTCTTCTTTATAAGTCGACTAATAACCCTATTAGTCTGCTAATAGGAAGGGTCAAGTCTGCTAATAGTAAGGGTCAAGTTTACTAATAGGAAGGGTCAAGTCTACTAATAAGTGGTCAAGTCTACTAATAGGAAGGGTCAAGTCTACTAATAGACTAATGATGTGTATGTGTATTCAAGACTTTTAACATACTATTAAACATTACAATACACATCCATAGCAACTCTCTTTGGGAAGTTTTGATCATGTAGAACTCTTGAATAGGCTTGTACAAAAGAGCTCCATTGAAATGGCTTCACAAATGTATCATCAAAAGTAGGTTCCAACATTCTCCCCCTTTTTGATGATGAAACTTTGTGTGCACAAAAGCTCCCCCTGCAGAAAATAAGTTATATGTTCTCCCCTGCAGAAAATGGGTTATAACAGATATAGAAACATTTGTGTTCTCCCCCTGCAACAAATATATCATAACATGTATATATATATGATAAATATTTGAAGTATTGTTCTTCTCAAACTTCTTATATGGTACCTGAAAAATAAACAATAGATGGTACCAATCATAAGAGTAAAGCATTAACCTTTAGGAGACCAAACCCAATTTGAATTTGGTTTCCATCTGTTAGTATACACATAATTGCATGAATTACGTATATCATGTATGTATGATGCAACATAAGTAATTTTGTCAATAATGCTTAAGTTTTTAGGAATCCATATAAACTTGTTCTTAATTCTTTTTGAAATAATATCAGACTTTCTTTTCACAAAAGAATTATATGGATTACTAACATATGAAGATTTTTCAAAAATCCAAGACCATAATGATTATGTGACATCTTTTGATATGTTAACAAATCATTCAACTTTTCTTTTTCTTGATTAAATTTAGTCATTTTTCAAAATCTCTTCATATTTCATTTTGAAAACTAACATGTCTTTATCTAACACAGAAATTCTTTCATTTAAAGACATAGTTTCCTTTTTAAGCAAAATATTTTCTTTTATAAAATTCTCATTATCCTTTTTCAATGATGATATCACTTTTTAAAATCATCTTTTTGAGAATTTATAGAAGAAACTTGAGAGACATAACATGAATTTTCTTTGAAAAGTTTTTCATCTTCCTTTAATAAAACTTTATTTTTCATTTTTTTCATTCTTTAGATCATTGAATAATTCATGGAATGCATATAAAAGTTCAGTATATTGTACCACATCTTCTTCTAACGCCATGTAACAGATGTTGGCATGTTCAGTGGTTTCTTCTTCGTCAGAGGAAGAGGAATCACTGTTTTCCCATGATGCTTGGTAGTCTTTCTTCTTTCTAAACTTTTTGCTCTTGAATTTACCTTTGTTTTTTAGCAATGGGCAATCCTTCTTCATATGACATGTTTTATTACAATTAAACATCTAAACTTACCTTATTTTAAGAATCTTCTGAATTTTCTTGAAAGCATTGCCATCTCCTCTTCATCATCATCTGAATTGTCCGTGTCTGAGGATGCATGGAAGGCAAGTTCTTTCTTCTTTGAGAGAGATTGTTGTTCATCCTTCTTTCTTTCTTCGAGTTGCACTTCATATGCCATTAGATTACCAATAAGGTTTTCTAATGTCATTGTTGAGAGATCATTCGCTTCTTCTATTACAGTTGTCTTCTTCTCCCAATCTGGTGTGAGTGCACGAAGGATCTTGCAAATTTTTTCGACTTGGGTGTATTCCTTTCCAAGGGATGCTAAGGAATTAGTTATGTCGGTGAATCTTGTAACCATTTCTGAGATAATTTCATTCTCCTTCATTTTGAAAAGTTCAAACCTGTGGACAAGAACAGAAATCTTAGATTCTTTAACCTTATTTGTGCCTTCATGTGTTACCTCAAGAGTGTGCCATATTTGATTTACAGAAGTGGCTGTTGACACATAGTTGAATTCTTCTTTGGTTAAGGCACAGAATAAAGCATTCATCGCTTTGGCGTCAAGGTTCGCATTCTTCTTTTGATCATCACTCCAAGCGTTGTAGTTGGTTGTCGGTTTGGTGTACGGTGCTTCTACAATGTTTCAAAGTTCGTAGTTGAGCGATTGCAAGTAGATCTTCATTCTACACTTCCAATAGTTGTAGTTGGATCCGTCAAATAGCGGTGGACGTTGTGTAGAATGTCCTTCTTTGAATTGTGACGAAGGGAACTCCGTTGCCATCCTTGTAGATTGTTGATTGGATATGCAGGGCTCTGAGACCAATTGTTGGTCCCGAGATGATGCCAATTGTGGATCTAAAATACAATATCAACACATATACTAAACAAAGGATGATTAGAGTTAAATAAATAAAGAACTTGTAATAAAAGGAAATTAAATCTCAGAAAAATTAAGCAAACGCAAACACGAGAGATTTATCCTGGTTCGGTCCTTGTGACCAACATCCAATCCCTAAGCTACCCGCTTTAGATTTTCCTTTATCCTTTGACTTTGTACACCCAAAATCAACACCTTGTATCCCACTTGACAAATCCCCTTTGCCAAATGTATACAACTCTTCTTACAACCAAGAAGATCACAACACCTTGTACAACTTCTCTTCTACACCAAGAAGATGCTCTTGTACAATGATTCCTTTGAGTGATTACAAACTTTCCTATAAGCCTTGAATCAGTATGTGATAGTGGATAAGGACTATTATAGGTGAACTTTCAGAAATCTTCACTTTGGAGTAGGAATTTGGTGAAGAAATAGAAAGTGGGAATAGTTTTCAGAGAACCAGAATTTTGGCAAGATTTTTGGTCAGAAAACTATAGATTTTAATTGGAATATTAAACCTAAGATAATAACCCTATTTATAGGTGAACTCTATGGTCAGTTAGGGTCAGTTAGGGTAGTTATTAGGACAAATTTGAATTTGAAACGTTGGATAAAACACCAGAATTCAATAATTGTACAACAGTTACAAACTGCTATAAGTCGACTAGGGGTTGGGGGTTAGTCGACTAGGGTAGGCAATTTAGACTGGGTTAGTCGACTAATATTGGGTATAAGTCGACTACATAAGACTAAAACAGATATGCAAGTTTCTGAAAACTACAATTAGTCGACTAACATGAATTATAAGTCGACTATAGCATGTATTAGTCGACTAGTCTTCTTTATAAGTCGACTAATAACCCTATTAGTCTGCTAATAGGAAGGGTCAAGTCTGCTAATAGCAAGGGTCAAGTCTGCTAATAGGAGGGTCAAGTCTACTGATAGGTGCTCAAGTCTACTAATAGAAAGAGTCAAGTCTACTAATAGACTAATGATGTGTATGTGTATTCAAGACTTTTAACATATTATTAAACATTACAATACATATCCATAGCAACTCTCTTTGGGAAGTCTTAATCATGTAGAACTCTTGAATAGGCTTATGCAAAAGAGCTCCATTGAAATGGCTTCACAAATGTATCATCAAAAGTAGGTTCCAACAGGCGTTAGCACCCGCTTTCTGATTTTCAGCCCCTGCTTTTGACAAAATAACTCTCCAAAGTCAATGGCTAGATTATAGGCCTTTAATCACCCATTAAATGGTGATTTTGGGTCTTCTTCTTTATTGCACACCATTGATCTAAAAACATGCAAGAGAGGTGTTTATTACCAGAATTTAATATGTAATATGAGATAAATGTGAAGACGTGGTATAAAATATGCAGTTGTAGAGACTAATCACACCCCCACACTTATCTTTTGCTCGTCCTGAGCAAAACAGAAAACTAAAGGAATTATTACACCACTTTAGCAGGTGACGCGATTACACTAAGCATGTTAACAAGCCGTTAGACCTCTAGATTTCCCTTAAAGGAGGAGTTTTGTCTCCTGAGAGTTTTCAGGGATTACACCCAAAAATCCATAAAGAAAGAACTTAAATGTTAGTATTTTGAAAACACATTTTAAAATAGAGAAAAGTGTTAAAGTATTTTTGCGAAAATATAAGTGATCTAAGGTCATAGGTTAACCAGAAATTATTCTTCCTTAAACTAAGTCGAAATGCAAAAGCATGTTATAAATTAAATGTAAGAATTTAAAATTGAATTGATTCTTTGACCTTTCATAAAACTCTTAGAAAAATATGCACTTTGTGAACTGTGAAGATTTTTGAGATATCGACTCAAACTTTCATGCCATTGATTTTTGTATAATTATTTTTTCTCTATTTTTTTCTTTCCTTAGTTTTCTTAGGCTTTCTTATTTACTCGTGTAGTGAGCCTTTACCCGATGACTCTCAAACCAGGTGATCATAGGGCACCAGATGAGAAAATATCCCTCGGACTTACGAACTCGAGTAAACAAGGCCACAAACTAAAGGGAAATATTTTATTTTTGTCCACCATTTTAGGTGTGAATAAGCATGCTTCCTGAGGCATAATTACCCAACTTCAATAAGTGGTTTCTATTATCATCATTTTTATTTTATTTTTTATGGCTTTATCAGTCTTTGTTTCAATCCCAAAAATTATTTAAGTGTGGAGTGCATAAATCCAAGGCAAAAAATTTAAGATCAAATTATCTTTCCAATCTTACTTTCTTATCCTAAAATTTAAAGAAGATCTATTATTTTGACTTCGTTTAAAATTCATAATTTTAGATCTTCCCAATTTCTAAGATAATCTTAATTTTCTTAAATATAAATCAAAACTATTTCCCTTATGTCAAAAAGTTTTGTAAAAAGAAAAGAAAAGAGAAAAGAAGTGTAAAAGAAAGAAAATTTAAAACTAGCCTAAGTTAGTGTCACGCCCCGCTCCCCAAAATACAGAATACGGGTATGTGACGATGGCCAGCAGATACTCACGAAGAGAGAAATCTCTTTCGTCAATACCTTACACTGCAGTACATGAGCCAAATTCTCACATATATATACAAAAGAAAACCAGAAGTTTCATTTCACATAAAAGACATACATCTAAAATAGTCTTTGTCTGGATATAAGATTGAAAACATAACAAAGCAGAAATAAAAGAAGATACAATTTTGGCATTGGGATATCATAACAAGACAAAATGCCAAAATACATAAGATAAGAAACGTCAGACTCACGCCTGGTAATCTTCCTGGGTTCCTTCGAACAGTGGCTCGTCAGTCTCCTCAAGCTCTGATGCTGTAAAATCAAGGTCCGTCAGAAGCGGACCAGTAAGTGCACACACGAGAAGGGGAAACAATAATATGGAAATGTGAAAGTAAAGAACAATATAAGTAGAGCACTGGAATGAATGAATAATAAAATCTGACAGTAATATAAACTGACAAGTAAGATACGATGAGAGTAACAGAACAGTCAGGTGAATAAGGTCATGTATGTATACTATGACATGTATTTAATGAGCATGAAGCACCCTAAAAGAATAATGTCACATATCATAATCATCAGGTCACACGATCTCAAGATCACAAGTTAAGAATCATATGGCAAGTCCAGGAACATCATGTAGTCAAGATTATCCATGTCACAAATGATAACTCTAAGTCTAGTATATTTTATTATCCTAACTAATGCAGCTATCCTGTGCCCCATCCTACAGGATAACTACATATCAAACAAGTGATGCGTTAGTGGATCCTGATAGCAGGGAGAAACAGTTCACTGTACTCAGGTATCATATAACATGTAATAACAGGAGCACGCATAAATAATAAGATCACGTGTGGCATCCAAACCCACAAAGGGTCGCCCTTCCAAGCACACCTCCCTGAATTTCTCCTGCTACAGTCTCCCCCAATAACCCCAGCTTGATTAATTTTATTAATTAATGTAAATGCAAGATAATGTGTGACTCAGCGTGACAGGATTAGGGACCAGTGCCAAATAGTAGTTACATTACATATAAAAATTTGGGAAAAGTAGAACATGGTGATAAAAATGAGTGACAAATGCATAATAGTATAAGTGATGCCAGTGTATTAGGATGTAGACATAATCATAAAATATGAATCATGACATAGGGTGACGTCAACTTACTTGTACAATACTTACTAATTTATAGTTATACTTGAATGATTATTTATGTATCAAACATCCTATGCATGCATGTCTTACAATACATAAAATCAGAGAAGGATATGAAATTGAGATCGAAAAGGAATCTATAAACTAACAAAGGGACACAAAGGAGGGAGAGGGTATGTGTACTTGCCTGATGTCGTTGGAATCTGAATTCCTGTAACTGCAACCGGCTCTGGGTAAAATTCGCGGCCTAAATATTACGTGAATTAATTAGAGACTTGACATGTTGTTTATTCAGTGATAAGTTAAGTGATAATGTATTTTTTACTATTTATTATAATTTGGTTTTTTAATATTTTCAAATAATTCAATTTCTGAAGTTATAGCAACTATTTAAAAACATAATTTCATGCTAAAATACATGCATAAGCTAATAAGTTGATGTATAATATTTACATATTACTGAACTATGAATTTCATATTTTTTTGTGCTATTTAGTAATTTATTGGTCATTTTAAATAAATTATCATTGAATAGTAATTACAAAAATATTTAATTTCATGTTATTATAAGTAATATTACATCAAAATAATTTTACAGAGTTTCAAATTTAGTTTGTGATTTTCTGTGAATTTATGGAATTTTCTGTGAATTTTCTGAAATTTTCTGATTTAAAATAAACCTAAAAATCAATAAAAATAAATAAAAAGCTTAACGGGTCTGTTGCTACAGTAACGGGTCTGTTGCTATAGTAATGGGTTTGGGTCTGGTTTGCTACAGTAAATGCTACAATAATTTTTCTACTTATTTTTATTTTATTTATTCCTTTTCTTTTTCTTTTCTTTTTCTTTTTCCTTTCTTTCTTTTTCCTTTTTTTTATATATATTGGGTCGGGTTCAGGTCTGTAAAACAGACCCGAAGCCGGGTCTGACTGAGTCCGACCAGGCCAGGCTGGGCCTGGTCTGGCTCGACCAGGCCCTGGTCGGGCCTGGCTCGACCGGGCACTGTGCTGTGCACAATGCACAGCACAGTGCACAGTTTTACATTTTTTTTGATTGAATTAAAATCTTAAAAATCCAAAAAAAAATCATTATAATTACCAGGCATATCTTAAGTTTTATATATAATTTTATTGTGATTTTAACATGCGTTTTACAAGGTGAAATTAAAGCTAACATATAACGCATACTACATGTTCGGTAAAATGCCACAACGAACTAAATTCTAAAAAATGCAAAATAAAATATATGGAACGCTTTTCTTTAGTCTGAATCCTCTTCTCCTCGTCCAGCACTTCAGAATCTCGCCAAATTTGAAAGAAGAAGAGATAGTGTAGTGAATGAAAGAAAGAGAAGTTTAGGTTTTGCAAGTGACTTGAGATGGTGAGATATCCCTTTCATAGGCACCACACACCCCCCTAAGCTCCCCTGAGAGTTAGACTACATGAGAGGAGTAGTAGGTACAGTTTGGGTGAGTGAGAATGAGGGGGAGAAAGTGTAGGAGAAGTTAGAGAGAGTGGGGGAAGTTGGAGAAGATGGGGGGAGTTAAATAAAGGTTTAAATAAGTGGGCTTGGGCTTTTAAGGCACATGCCAATGTGGCATAGTGGTCTGGGCTTTAGGATGAGGGGGCGGTGGCCATGGGTTTGAATCTGAGAACAGACAATCAAGGTGCTTTTATTTTATTTAATTTAGAAAGAATAAAGGGTAAATAAAAAGGATAAAAATATATATGGTTACCATTCCTTACTAAAACCTATGAAGTCATAATGGTTGGTGTACTCATTTCCTTTATGGTGGGTCACAGGTTTGAACACGGTACAATGTTCCAATTCTTTTTTATTTTTATTTTATTTTTACTTAAATTTCATTCTTTTCTTTTTGAATAAATATTTAAGCATTATTTTATTGGATTAAACTCTATTAATTCAGGAAAATTCTTAAAAATTCTCAAAAATAAAAGATGTCATCTTGAACATTATTCTGAACATTGTTGTGAAGTCGGATCTTGAAAATTCATCTCCCATTAGTAATTAAAAAATCTCGGAGTCAGTCCGTGGCACCGATCGACTCCGAATTACGATTCTTCTCCAATAAATCCCAAAAAAATTCCAAAAATCTCGAAAAATTCAAAATGGTGGAAATTAATTTCTTGAGTTGAGATAGCCACAACCCAGCTATCAAGATGATTAAATCAGCATCAGATACCAGTATTGACATACGTATATTAAGAACTGAGGGTTACAATCCTACCCACCTTATAAAAAATTTCGTCCTCGAAATTCAAAAGTAAACAAGGAGAAGAGTATTCTAAGCTATAAGATGATGAATAGATAGCTAGAAGTGAGATAAGTTACCTGAGAAGAGATGAGGATATTTAGCCCTGATCTCATCTTCCCGTTCCCAGGTGGAATCCCCAGGAGAGTTTGGATCCCAAGACACCAGCACCAGGGGAATGGTCTTGTTCTTCAGAACCTTCTCCTTCTTGTCGATGATGCGGATTGGTTGAGCCTCATAGGATAGATTGTGGTTCAGTCTCAGATCTAAATAGTCCAGGATATGTTGGTCTTCCTGGACGTACTTCCTTAATTGAGAGATGTGGAATACTTCATGAACACCATCTACTGCTGGAGGTAAGGCCACCCGGTATGCTACTTCTCCGACTCGCTCAATGATGTCAAAAGGCCCAATGTATCTAGGACTTAACTTCCCACTGCAGCCGAACCTAATGATCCCTCGAGTTGGTGAGATCTTAAGAAATACATGGTCACCTACTGTAAACTCTAAAGGTCTTCTCTTGGCATCGCCCACTTCTTCTGACGATCTTGAGTGGCTTTCATATGTTTCTTGATCTTAGCCACCTTCTCTACTGTTTGTAAAATCAGATCTGGGCCAAGCAGCTTTCTTTCACCAATGTCATCCCAAGACACAGGAGATCTACACTTCCTCCTGTAGAGTGCCTCATATGGAGCCATCTGGATACTAGCCTGATAGCTGTTGTTGTAGGAGAACTCCACTAAATACAGATGATCATACCATGATCCCTTAAAGTCTAGATACAGGCTCTAAGCATATTCTCTAGAATTTGGATGGTTCTTTCTGATTGGCCATCAGTCTGAGGATGGAATGTCGTGCTGAACTTTAACTTGCTGCCTAAGCTCCTCTGGAGACTATCCCAAAAATGCGACACAAATCTAGTGTCTCTATCAAAAATAATACTAACAGGGACTCCATGCAGTCTGACTATTTCCTGCATGTACTTCTCTGTCAGTGCTTCTGTGGACTATCCGACTCTGAAAGATATAAAGTGAGCACTCTTAGTGAGTCGGTCCACGATCACCCATATAGCATTGTTCCCTCTTGGACTCCTAGGCAGGCCTACAACAAAGTCCATGGTGATATTCTCCCACTCCCACTCAGAATACGGAGTGGTTGTAACAGCTCGGTCGTCCTCTACTGTTCCGCCTTGACTTGTTGGCATACAAGGCAACGGGCTACGAATTGAGCTATCTCTCTCTCTTCATCCCGTGCTACCAAAAGTGTTGCTTGAGATCTCTGTATATTTTAGTACCTCCAGGGTGAACATGACTGAGTTTTCCTGCACACAAGATATGAATATTAGATTTGAGAATTAAAGGTGTGCGAGGTGCTCAATACTAATCCGCGGTAGCAAGGCTATGCGGGTCGTGATCCTCAAGGAGGGACTGCGATGGAAGCGTTAAGCAAGTTTCTCTAAAGTTTTTATTTTTATTAGTTAAGTTAGAAAGGAAGTGGTATTTACAATGGGTTGGCAAATAAAGAATTGGGAGAAGTTGTGATTTAATCTACAAAAGAAAAGAAAAGAAAAGAAAACTTACCTCTTCAGTCTGCTTACCGTTTGAACCGTTGCTATGATTTACCTTTTCTTGGAAGGCGTACAAGCATGGCGTATAGGATCGTCCGCCTTCCTAACTATGAAATAAAAGCAACTTTGAAGACCTATTCATCGCCATAGGCCATCAAGGTTCCTTCCTCGGCTAGGTATTCTCGAAGCAGTTGGATCTCATGGTGGGCAAGACATTAGAGAAAGAAATAGAAGGAAGTAAATACTGAGATACACAAGATTAAATAAGAAGAAAAGAAAATAAAACAATACAAAAATAAAAGCAAACCTCGATTTGATTATTAAACAATGGTGGAAAAATTGAACTTACACCGACTGTCACCATCAGTACAAGTAGATCCCTTCCTCCATGAATACATCATCTCCTCTCAGTTTTTACAAAAAGAAAATAGAAATTTACAATGGAGGAAATAAAGTCTAACCTAGAAGAAAAACCTAAAAACCCTAGCTTTTGGCCCTTTGCTGGACGCTGGACGACCCTGTACGTTGCACTGCAGGGGGTATTTATAGGTGCAGAAGGCCGAAGAGTCCTGGATGAAGTTGCCCACGAAAAATGGTCTCTGGATAAGCTCGGATTGCCGCGGAATTGCGGCTTTTGCCGCGTTTTCGCGGCATGGTAGAGTCTGCTGGCCACGCGCTTTGGCGCGTGGCCTCTCCTGGTCCGTCCATGTGGGCGTTTGCTTCTGGAAGTATGATCCTGGCTCTTCATATTGGGATTTCGAGATAACTTGATAATCAAGTTACCTAGATTTTAAATTCTCCCAATCTCTTTTAAACGAATTTCCTTATCTCTGCACTCTTTTATTCTCATCTGTAAGAGTTTAGGGTTGGGTAGAAGTCTATCCTTCCCTCATCTTTGATATTTGCAACTTTAGCCCTTGCATAATTGCACTTTGACAATCTGCTATTTGCACTTTGACTCTTGGGCTTCAAATATGGGCTTTTGGGCTTCATTAAGCTTTATTTATTATTAAAATAATAATTCGAGGCCTGCACACAATAAATTATAAATTATTAATAATTGTGCAGAATTAAATGAATAAATATGAAAATGTGATGGTAAATGTTATGATAAAAATGCACTTTTGACTACCAATCACACCCCCACACTTATCTTTTTGCTCGTCCTCGAGTAAAAACAAAGAAAAAGAAAAAGAAAAGAAAAATAATCTAACCTAACTCACTTTCGTAGGAATCACGGTTGCACTTAGCACGTGCAACAAGCCGTTAAACCTCTAGGTTACCCTAGAGGACGAGTGTTGTCTCGTGAGGGTTTTCAGCGGATTCCACCCACAAAATCCATAAAAAGAAAATATTTGAATTATTATTGAAGAGACTAAGTAGTCTATAAGTTTTAGGATCCTCATTTTTATTCATTCTTCAAACTTAGTCTTTATAAGGTTAATTGTTTTTCATTTTAGGTAAGGATTAAAATTGAATTTCTAATATAGTCTTTTTCGTTACCAAAAATCATATGCATCCTTATGAATTTTTACTAGCAATTCCTTAACTTGGACTCTCATGCCTCTTTATTATTTTTATAACATCATCTAATTTTCTTTCGTGTAAGTATCAAGGCTTCTTGAGGCCCTCAACCTAACTAATTGACTATTAGATGTGTTAATATAATTTTTTTTTTTTGGCATGTATAACTCATCTAATTTTCTTTCGTATAAGTATCAAGGCTTCTTGAGGCCCTCATGCCTAACTAATTGACTAATAGATGTGTTAATACATGTTTAATATTTCTCAGTCTTCTTAGGCTTTCTAATCCACCCATGTAGCGAACTTAAAGTCGGTGGCTCCCAAACCGCTCAGCTTTAGGGCACCAGGTGAGAAAACACCCCGCGGACTCAAATTCGAGTGAACTAGGCCCAAAACTAAGGACTTTATTTTATTTACTCACCTCTAGGCGTGAATACTTATGCTTCTTGAGGCACATGTATCAGCTTAATTGGTGATTTTTTTTTTTTATATGAGGCACAAGGTCTTTGTCTTAGAATCCTAGATATGCATTTGGTATGCATATTTCATTAAGGTAAAAATCAAGACTAATTACTTATTCAATTTCTCTCCTATACCTAAAAATTTAAACAATTTATTTATTTTGACCAAGTTTTTAGAAATCCTAATCATGATTTTCCTAATCCTTAAAACTAACTTAGATTTCTTTCAAAAAAAAATAAGTCAAAATATTTCCTTTTTATAACACTTTTTTTTATATATTTTTTTTTATTAGCAAATTTTTGTTAGTTTCTACCTTATGTAAGTATGTTAGTAAAGCCCACCCCACACTTATCTCATGCATTGTCCTCAATGTATGAATGAATGCATATATGCATGAACAAGAACAAGGGAAGGCAGAAAATTACCTTAGGGGGTGGTTCCGGTGGTGGTCTAATTGGGCCAAGCGTTGCTACCCAATCAAGATAATGTAGTAGTTGGTGAAACCCACCAGAAATTTTTCGTTTATAACCCACTAAAATATATGTATAATCATTTTTTAAAATTTTCACCCCATCAAATTTCATAATTCATAATTAGTTTCAGAGTCAATTGTGTCAACCTCCTTGTCCAAAATGGAGTATGAAAAGATGGAATTATTGACTTGGATATTATAGGTGCGGGAACGAATACCGACTCAGGGAAGAAGCTCAAATCAAGTAAGGGCTCAGGAGTCGGGCTAAGATCAGGAAGTGGGTCCAAATCAATAAGTTTAAGCTCAAATCCACAATCATCTTCCCACAATGGCATGTAACTCAATGTTGGTGATTCAAGTTCAGGAATGATAGGTGTGGGAATCAAAACTGACTCTAAAAGATTACCTAAGTCGGGTAACAAAACAGGAGTCAATAATGATTCGGGAATTTGAACTTGATCACAGATTTGAGAATCTAGGTCACATATCTCATTGGGTTCAATGTTATAAAAATTAGAACTTGCCAATTTATCCATGGGACTTTCAAAATTGCATAATTGGTCAAGTTCAATATGATCATCAATTATAGGTGACTCAATATCATGATGAATTGGAACAGGATCCAATGTTGACTCGGGAAAAGTGAAATCAGGTGGAGACACTGGAGTCATTATTGAATCAAGAAGTAAAATTGACTCATCAAGTGGGAGATCATGATCATATTCATGTTCAAGTTCTATTTCAGGAAAGGAAAAACTTGCCAAATTATCAACAATTGGAGTTTCAGCAAGTTCAAATGATGGCACTGAAGTAGAATCTTGTTGTCCAAAGCAACTTGGTTCGTCGGCTCTACGAGAGTGGTCAATGATATCAGAAATGGCCGAACGGTGAGAACGTAAAGATTGAACCATCATATCTATATCATGATCACGGGCTAATCTAGCCTGAGTCATGGTTGCAAGCATCCCTTCATAGTTGATAGGTGCATCGTGTTGTGATTGGACTTGAAAGGATGAAGTGTAATCGTGATGAAATTGTGAGTCGGTGGACTCACGCATAATCATTTCTCAGATTGATGGTAATTGTTGCTTGGACTCATGCATACTTATCATTTCCCGATAGATGGTAGTCTATTCTGACTGGGTGGATCTAAGTATGAATCATTGAAAGGATGTGGACTAGATGGATATGAAGGACAATTTGGTTGAGAATTAGACTCGGGGGACTCGAAACCCCATGAACTCTGTGAAGAGTTGAAAGTATGAAAATTATGGTCATAAGATGGGGGGTATGGGTTATAATTATTCGGATAAGACCATTCCGGCACACTAGATTGGTCAAAGTTATGATATGCCGGGTTGGTAATATCCGAAAAATAGTTAGGTGTGTAATATGGATTAAAGTTGAAAAAATTATTATTATATGCCATATCACACCAACACAAATAAACAAACAAATAAACAAACAAAAAGAAAAGAAAAATTCTAACCTAAGTTAGGGTAGACCTATGACCTAGACGACTCCTAACTGGTTAGACTGTCCACGGGAGGTAGGGTGCAGACTTTGACCACAAGTTAATAGCCAGGTCAGGGCAAGAGTGGTGGGAGGTTTTCCGTCAAAGACGTTCCTTAATTAAATAACCACCACTCTTCGGGCTTTCGGCCCTCAATCCCTTTCCTAGACACTGATTTGGCAAGAGTCAACTTCCAACACTGTTCCCCCTTAGGATAATCTCCTATTGAGTCCGAGATGTCCCTAGGGCCAACGTCTACTAATTTTTAAGTTAGGCTTGGGTTAGTGAGTGCTTGGGATATGATTTTTGGGCTAAGGAAGGGTGATGAAATCCCCACCTTATCTTGTTAATGGGTTATGCCCTTAAGATGAATTAGTGCAAGTGTACAAGATAAATAGATAGAATTCACTCAAAGCAGAAAATCAACCAAGAGATGAGTCCTATTCTACATGCAATGCGTACGTACCTTGCTCCAGCACTCTTCAACAGTAAAATAAAGTAATTGAAAAGACACGTGCCTAATATGCAAACGTCTAATCAATTTTATCATTAACAACAAATTTTTTTACTGTTGATTTAATTAGCAGTATACAGGTTTATCACAGAACAAAATCAACAAAGCAGTAAACAGTATTTGCAAATTTCAGCAACCTGCAGAAAACTAAGTCAGTAATTCACTGCTATTGCCGCGGATCCGCGGCAATTGCCGCGTTTCTGCGGCAAAGTAGCAGGCTCTGCTGCTCTGCCTTCGAGGGCAGAGGCACAGAGTTGCTATATGTCCACTTCTGCTGCTGTTTTTCTGTTCTCCAAACCTGCAAACAGAAAAGAATTAAAAGAATTAGTTAATAATTAATTTTTTTTATTAGAGAAAAACTTACCGTCCCTCCCCGGCAACGGCGCCAATTTGTTGACTGAGTTTTCCTGCACACAAGATATGAATATTAGATCTGAGAATTAAAGGTGTGCGAGGTGCTCAATACTAATCCGCGGTAGCAAGGCTATGCGGGTCGTGATCCTCAGGGAGGGACTGCGATGGAAGCGTTAAGCAAGTTTCTCTAAAGTTTTTATTTTTATTAGTTAAGTTAGAAAGGAAGTGGTATTTACAATGGGTTGGCAAATAAAGAATTGGGAGAAGTTGTGATTTAATCTACAAAAAGAAAAGAAAGAAAAAGAAAACTTACCTCTTCAGTCTGCTTACCGTTTGAACCGTTGCTATGATTTACCTTTCTTGGAAGGCGTACAAGCATGGCGTATAGGATCGTCCGCCTTCCTAACTATGAAATAAAAGCAACTTTGAAGACCTGTTCATCGCCATAGGCCATCAAGGTTCCTTCCTCGGCTAGGTATTCTCGAAGCAGTTGGATCTCATGGTGGGCAAGACATTAGAGAAAGAAATAGAAGGAAGTAAATACTGAGATACACAAGATTAAATAAGAAGAAAAGAAATAAAACAATACAAAAATAAAAGCAAACCTCGATTTGATTATTAAACAATGGTGGAAAAATAGAACTTACACCGACTGTCACCATCAGTACAAGTAGATCTCTTCCTCCATGAATACATCATCTCCTCTCAGTTTTTACAAAAGAAAATAGAAATTTACAATGGAGGAAATAAAGTCTAACCTAGAAGAAAAACCTAAAAACCCTAGCTTTTGGCCCTTTGCTGGACGCTGGACGACCCTGTACGTTGCACTGCAGGGGGTATTTATAGGTGCAGAAGGCCGAAGAGTCCTGGATGAAGTTGCCACGAAAAATGGTCTCTGGATAAGCTCGGATTGCCGCGGAATTGCGGCTTTTGCCGCGTTTTCGCGGCATGGTAGAGTCTGCTGGCCACGCGCTTTGGCGCGTGGCCTCTCCTGGTCCGTCCATGTGGGCGTTTGCTTCTGGAAGTATGATCCTGGCTCTTCATATTGGGATTTTGAGATAACTTGATAATCAAGTTACCTAGATTTTGAATTCTCCCAATCTCTTTTAAACGAATTTCCTTATTTCTGCACTCTTTTTATTCTCATCTGTAAGAGTTTAGGGTTGGGTAGAAGTCTATCCTTCCCTCATCTTTGATATTTGCAACTTTAGCCCTTGCATAATTGCACTTTGACAATCTGCTATTTGCACTTTGACTCTTGGGCTTCAAATATAGGCTTTTGGGCTTCATTAAGCTTTATTTATTATTAAAATAATAATTCGAGGCCTGCACACAATAAATTATAAATTTTAATAATTGTGCAGAATTAAATGAATAAATATGAAAATGTGATGGTAAATGTTATGATAAAAATGCACTTTTGACTACCAATCAGAACAGAATAAGGGGAACTGTGAGCTTCAGAGAGCAACTCCCTTCGAACTTCCCCAGATGGTACACAGAGTGCTTCCGAACCAAAGCGAACCATCTGCATGGATGACTATATCCTGCCTTAGTCCGGCTTTCACTTCTTCTTTGATCTTCTGCAACTTAGGGTCTTCCTTCTGAACCTCCTTGATCTTCTCGATCAGAGATGGTTGAGTCACCAAGGTCATGAGTCTCCTAATATATCCTGGTAGAATGATCTCCAAGTCTAACCTAAGGATCTCTTCCTGCATCTCCTTCTGTTGAGTCATCAACATGAAAGAGGGCTTCCTACTAAGAGCATCAGGAACTACATTCACCTTCCCAGGGTGGTATTGCAGATTATATCATAGTCTGCCATGAATTCTAGCCATCTTCTCTAACGCATGTTGAGCTCCTTCTCGGTAAAAATGTACTTAAGACTCTTATGATATGTGAATATCTCCACACGCTCCCTGAGAAGATAGTGTTTCCACACCTTAAGGGCGAGGATGACCGCTGCCAGTTTCAGATCATGAGTTGGGTAATTCCTCTCATGGGGTTTCAGTTGTCTTGAGGCGAATGATATCACTTTGCCTCATTGCATTAACACACAACCCAGGCCGCGCCTAGAAGCATCACTATGTATCACCATCCCCCCAGATCCATCTGAAATTGCTAGAACTGGCGCTGTCGTCAATCGATCCTTCAGTTCCTCGAATGCTAACTGGCATTCCTCAGTCCACCGATACTTCACTTCCTTTCTAGTGAGCTTGGTTAGAGGCTCAGCGATCTTGGAGAAATTTTGGACAAACCGACGATAGTAGCCAGCTAGTCCAAGTAAACTTCTCACTTCCGTGACAGATTTAGGAATTGGCCAATCTCTGACAGCTTCTACTTTGGACAGATCCATCGAGATGCCATCCCCAGGTATGATATGCCCGAGGAATGAGACATGGTCTAGCCAAAAAGAGCATTTACTAAGCTTTGCATATAACTTCTCTTTTCTTATAGTTTGTAGGACAATCCTCAAGTGCTTAGTGTGCTCCTCTTTGGTCTTGGAATAGATCAGGATATCATCAATGAAGATCACGACAAATTGATCTAAGTATGGAGCAAAGACACGATTCATCAAGTCAATGAATACCGCAGGAGCATTGGTAACTCCGAATGGTATAACAAGGAACTTGAAATGTCCATATCGCGTCCGAAAAGCAGTCTTAGATACATCCTCAGCTTTCACCCGCACTTGGTGATAACCAGAATGGAGATCTAGCTTAGAGAATACTATGGCTCCACCCAATTGATCGAAGAGATCATCAATTCGGGGTAAGGGATACTTATTCTTGACTGTGACATGATTCAGCTCCTGGTAATCAATGCATAGTCACTGGCTACCATCCTTCTTCTTGACTAAAAGGACCGGAGCGACCCAGGGTGAAGCACTCGGTCGGATTAACCCCTTATCGAGCAATTCTTGAATCTGCTTCTTCAGTTCCGCTAGTTCTATCAAAGCCATATGGTACGGCACCTTTGAAATAGGGATTGTTCCAGGTATGATTTTGATACTAAATTCAATCTCTCGAACAGGGGGTAGTCCAGGGAGATCCTCAGGAAAGATGTCAAGAAATTCACATACCACCTCAGGTATATTAACTTGCTCCTTAGAGTTCAAGAACTCTAGCACCCCCTTCAATTGCCTCTTCTTGAATTGGGCTTGCTCCAGAGTTACATCCCCAGCATGGAATTCAAACTTTGGATGACTGGGGACCCGAAAAGTAACTTTCTTCTTCCTACAGTCAATGAGAGCATAGGAAGTGCCCAACCAGTCCATGCCCAGGACAACGTCAAACCCAGAGTCATTTATGACTATCAGGTCGGCTAGAAACTCTCTACCACATATCACTATAGGGGACTTCCTACATTCCTTAGAACAGACAACTATCCCGCCTCTCGTAGCTATGTTCTAGGGATTACCCATATCATCACAAGAAATGTAGTGCCGAGCAATAAAGTTTGCAGAAATAAAAGAATGGGTAGCCTCGGAATCGAAGAGAACTTGTGCAGGAATAGATTGTACTAAGATGGTACCACAACGACTCCATCAGCCACTTTAGCTTCCTCTAAGGTCAGATTGTAGGCCCGACTCTGCTTCTTCACTGGTCGGCCTTGCTGAGGCGTCTTGCCTTTGGTTCTAAGGAACATCTCCTGCTGGGTTGAAAGTGCAACTCGGGGCTGTGCGCGGGTTGGGGCCTGCTGTGACATGGGTCCTCTGAAGATGGAATTGTTGACCTTGGGACAATCGCGGAGCTGATGATCACTAGCCCCGCAGGCCCAGCACTTGCCATTTGCCCATCTATAGTCCTTCAAAGCATGACCAGGCAGATGGCAGAAGGTGCAGACCAACTCCTTCCGAGCTATTATGGGAGCAGGTGCCAGAAATGGGATAAGCTTCTTGGGTGGTGGGGGCCTGACACCGGATCTACCAAAAATATGGGTCATTGGACGCTTCTGGGAGAGCCCTAGCAGTCGCCTCCTTTGCTGTAATATCTGCTCCTGAGTCCTTGCTGTCTCCAAAACTTGGTCATAGGTGTTGAGCGAGAGTACAGTAATACGGCTCTGAATATTGATATGCAGCCCCTGAAGAAACCTCCTGGCACGGCCCCCTTCTTATGCCACCATGTATGGTGCAAAGCGACTTAGTCTGGTAAATTCTGCGGCATACTGATCCACGGTACGTCCTCTTGATTCAAGTTGATGAATTGTCGCTCCATCTCCGCTTTGGCAGTCATAGGAAAGAACTTTACCAAGAAACTCTCGCTGAATGTCTTCCAGCTGATGGGTGGAGCCAGCCTTTCCATCTCAGCGGTCCACCAGATATGGGCGATGTCAGTGAGTTGGATGCTCACTAAATCGACCCGATCTTCCTCAAGAATTTTTGCGGCATTCAGTAGTTGCTCTGTCTTGATCGGCCACTATTCCGCCTCTAGTGGTGTCTCATTTCCTGAGAAGATACTTGGGTGCAACCTTCGAAAGTCTGAGACGTTCCCCACCTTAGTCGACGCATGGTCAGAGCTTAACCCCATCAGAGCATGCTCCGCAGTCTTCTGAGCCCTCGTTACTCCAGCCCGAAGCAGACCATTCTGATCCTGCTGTAATTCCAGCATGCGTTTCAAAGTTTGGAGGATCTCCGTGTTCTCTGAGGTTGGGTCGAGTTGGGAGGAAGAGGGGACATTTCTGTTCCAAGCCATGAATGTCTGGAACAGATAGGGAATAGTTTAGAAGGGAATCTAAGGCACGAGTTTAGGGTAACGATGTATATCCAGACAATTACAGATGCTTTTCTTATTTGTGAATCTAATTGTCTTTATATGGTGCGGAATTAAAATAAAACTGGCTCTGATACCAACAAAACCATGTCATGCCCCGCTTCCCAAAATACAGAATACGGGTACGTGATGATGGCCAGCAGATACTCACGAAGAGAGAAATCTCTTTCGTGAATACCTTACGCTGCAGTAAATGAGCCAAATTCTCGCACACATATACCAAAGATAACCAGAAGTTTCATTTCACATAAAAGACATACATCTAAAATAGTCTTTGTTTGGATACAAGATTGGAAACATAACAAAGCAGAAATAAAAGAAGATACAATTTTGGCATCAGGATATCATAACAAGACAAAATACCAAAATACATAAGATAAGAAACATCGGACTCACGCTAGTAATCTTCCTGGGTTCCTTCAAACAGTGGCTCATCAGTCTCCTCAAGCTCTAATGCTGAAAAATCAAGGTCCGTCAGAAGCGGACCAGTAAGTGCACACACGAGAAGGGGAAACAATAATATGGAAATGTGAAAGTAAAGAACAATATAGGTAGAGCACTGGAATGAATGAATAATAAATCTGACGGTAATATAAACTGACAGGTAAGATATCAATGAGAGTAACAAACAGTCAGGTGAAATAAGGTCATGAATGTATACTATGACATGTATATAATGAGCATGAAGCACCCTGGACGAGTAATGTCATATATCATAATCATCAGGTCACACGATCTTAAGATCACAAGTTAAGAATCATATGGCAAGTTCAGGAACATCATGTAGTCAAGATTATCCATGTCACAAATGATAATTCTAAGTCTAGTATATTTTATTATCTAACTAATGCAACTGTCCTGTGCCCCATCCAACAGGACAACTACATATCAAACAAGTGATGTGTTAGTGGATCCTGATAGCAGGGAGAAACAGTTCACTGTATTCAGGTATCATGTAACATGTAATAACAGGAGCACGCATAAATAACAAGATCACAAGTGGCATCCAAACCCACAAGGGGTCGCCCTTCCAAGCACACCTCCCTGGATTTCCCCTGCTACAGTCTCCCCCAATAACCCTGGCTTGGTTAATTTTATTAATTAAAGTAAATACAAGATAATGTGTGACTCAGCATGACAGGATTAGGGACCAGTATTAAGAGTATTCTGTGTCAAATAGTAGTTACATTACATATCAAAATTTCAAAAAAAATAGAACATGGTGATAACAATGAGTGACAAATGCATAATAGTATAAGTGATGCCAGTGTATGAGGATGTAGACATAATCATAAAATATGAATCATGACATAGGGTGACATCAACTTACTTGTATAATATTTACTAATTTATAGTTATACTTGAATGATTATTTATGTATCAAACATCCTATGCATGCATGTCTTACAGTACATGAGATCAGAGAAGGATATGGAAATTGAGGTCGAAAAGGAATTTATAAACTAACAAAGGGACACAAAGGAGAGAGAGAGGGTATGTGTACTTGCCTGATGTCGTTGGAATCTGAATTCCTGTAACTGCAACCGGCTCTGGGTAAAATTCGCGGCCTAAATATTACGTGAATTAATTAGAGACTTGACATGTTATTTATTCAGTGATAAGTTAAGTGATAATGTATTTTTTACTATTTATTATAATTTTGGTTGGTTAATATTTTCAAATAATTCAATTTCTGAAGTTATAGCAACTATTTAAAAACATAATTTCATACTAAAATACATGCATAAGCTAATAAATTGATGTATAATAAGTTTCTTGCTTGTTGGTTAGCATAAGTAGGTAACAATTGACCTGTTGGATTTTGGTAGGCGTTGGCAAGCGTTGGTAAGCTTATAAGTCCGTTGGTAAGCCCGTTGAGATTAGGGTGTTCCAGGCATTGTGTTCCCGTGTTCCAGTCTACTGAAAGGTCAACCCCATCAGTTAGTTACATACTAGTGATGACCAATATAGTTAGAAGAATGTTTCTAGGTTCCAGTTCGACCTCAGGATCAAACAGAAAGGTAGTAAGAAGTAGAGAAGATATAGTTCATGAGCAATTTTTAGAATGGAGAATTCCCAGTGAAAGAATAGAGAATATTTACAGTATAGGCACCTTTGACTTCAAAACTTCATATGCTATAAAAATTCATGAAGAAACATTCAATATCCAGAATAAATCCCAGACTATTCATCTATTATCCAAACTAGCATTAAAAGAGTTCATTAAAAAGGGATTCCGCTATATTCATTTTGGATTAGTACAGGTGGCCATCAAACCACTAGTTCATACTGGAGTAGACACACCTGTCTACACAGCTCTACGAGATAAAAGATTAAAAAGATATAAAGCATCCATCCTATCAATGATTCAAACTAATATATGTAATGGACCAGTATACTTCAATTGTATGCCTAATTATTCAGTATCCTTAACAGATCCATTATTCCTAAATTCATTAATCTTAGACGTCCACCTACAAGGTGATGAATTTGAAACATCCACAGAACAAGTATCAGTCATGTATAAGCTATATTATAAACTAATGAATTCCCAAATGAACCCAAAATTCAAGATGATAGATTCCCGTTCTCTAGAAGAAACTGTTATCCTTCAGATAGAAGCTGAACAATCAAAAACATTTGTTCCTAAAAGACTAAAATGGAATGAGATAACCATTCCAGACGAATTCAAAATAGAAAACCCCCAGACTCCTAGAGATATAGAAAGAACTGAAATTTCAGACATTATAGAAGAAGAGGACGGAACAGTATTAATTAGATTCAACTCTGTAAGAGAAAGACCTTCAACCTCTTTTAGATATGTTGAACCCAGTAGGAATTCATGTTCTGAATATTCATTCCAAAGACCCATCAAAGTATTTCATAACTCACCCTTCCAGAAGTTAATCAAGACAATTACTCTCCTACATCATCCCAAATGAGACCAGATTTTACTGGAGAAATTAATATGATTAAAAAACCATTCATTAGCGATAGTGTTCGACTTATGAAAGAATTCAGTGAAGAATCCAAACATTTTGGTTGGTTCTCAAAACTCCATAGGACTTACCAAGAACAATTAACAAAAAAATGGATTAGCGATATATGGGAACATGAGATTAATTTCAACTTTGAAATATGGTTACAATACTACTTAGTGAAACAAGGCATCGATGACCCATTCAATCAATCCCAAATTAATGTTCAGACCAGCCTATACAAAAAATGGCAACTGACAGATGGAAACATTGTGACTTCAATCCATCCTCCATTACAAACTATCAAGATTCCAACCAACGAAGGAGAAGTGACTGCTTCCCCTTTCAAAAGAGGAAAAAATAATAACGAACCAGTCAACATTGAAGATATTAAAAAGGTATATCATCAGAACAACTATTCAAACCAAATGTTACACACCATAGCACATCAAGTTGATTCCTTATCCACTGAAATTAAAGGAATTCAAAAAGAGTCAAAATCTAAATCCCACTAAGTTATTCGGCACCACATTTCCAGCCAACAAGTTTACCTGTAGAAAATGTCCGACCAATGAACTTACTAGGACAAATAACTCAAGCTTTAGAAAAAATTAATGAAAACATCCCAAGAACATCAAAAATAAATACTATAATAAAGAATAAAAATCTAGAAACTAAATCTATAGATAATTCAGAAAGATCAACCAAAAAAGAAACTCCAGACAAAAAGAAACTTATAAAAGTAATTACTTGCTACAAATGTAACAAATCTGGCCACAAAAAGAGTAGATGCAGGACAAAAGGAAAAATTGAGGAGAAAAATAAAGACAACCTGCTAGAAGAAAAAATAATACAAAAACATAAGACACCCAATGGAAATAAATTAATATACCGAACTCTTGACATCAACCCAAATCAGCCTCTTAATGCTTCAAAAGATTTTGACCTAGACAATATTCATGAACTTCGATCAACAATGAAATTATTAAAAAGGGAAATTAAACACATTAGAGGAAACCTCCAACAAAAGGACATTACAAACCTTATCCAAAATACTACTGTTCCAGACCCATTAGAAAAGGTACACTCCTTCTCCCTAAAAGAAATAACTGTCTCAAGCACCCAACCTTCAAATCCTCAGTCAATCTCTGCCATTAAAAAATTCAAATATCAGAAATGGTTCATACCCATAACCTTGGCCATCGATGATTTCAAAACCACCTTTATTGCCATGGTTGATTCAGGCGCTGACCATAGTGTAATAAAAGACGGCATCTCCCCAACCAAATATTATGAACCAACAGACGAAAAGCTGATCGCAGCAAATGGTTCCCCATTAAAGGTCATGGGTAAATTAACAAAGACATCAATATGCAATGAAAAAATTTGTTTCAAGCACCAATTCATTGTTATAGACAATTTAAATACTAATATAATACTAGGAATCCCCTTCTTAACTCAAATTTACCCATTCCGGATTAACTCCGACGGAATAACTACTAAAGTAATGGGACAGAAGATCTTGTTTAAATTTATAACCCCAATTAGATATAGAGAATTAGATACCCTACAAACTAATTCGCTCTACCAAAATTTAGACTTAATTCAGAAAAAACAAAACAAAATCCTATATCTCAAAGATGATATACTATACCATAAAATAAATCAACAATTAAAAGACACAAGTATACAACTACGTATTAAACAAATTCAAGACCTATACACAAAAGAAATCTGTTCTGACATTCCTAATGCCTTTTGGGAAAGAAAGAAACACATTGTCAGCCTTCCCTATGAAAAAGACTTCTCAGAAAAAAATATTCCAACCAAAGCTCGACCTATTCAAATGAATCATGATCTTCTAGAAACGTGTAAAGCAGAATTACAAAGCCTCCTTGATAAAGGATTAATACGACCCTCCAAATCCCCATGGAGCTGTGCAGGATTTTACGTCATGAAGCAGGCAGAAAAGGAACGAGGAGTTCCTAGACTGGTCATCAATTACAAACCATTAAATAAAGTCTTACAATGGATCAGATATCCAATCCCAAACAAAAAGGATTTATTAAAAAGGTTATATAATGCCAAACTATTTTCAAAATTCGATATGAAATCCGGATTTTGGCAAATACAAATCGCTGAACAAGATAGGTACAAGACTGCGTTTACGGTACCATTCGGTCATTACGAATGGAACGTAATGCCTTTCGGACTTAAGAATGCTCCCTCAGAATTTCAACGGATCATGAATGACATATTTAACCCCTATAGCATATTTACTATAGTATACATTGACGATGTCCTCATTTACTCAGAAAACATAGACCAACATTTTAAACATCTCAAAACCTTCTTCCATATTATAAAGAAAAACGGATTAGTGATCTCATTGGCAAAATGAAACTATTCCAGACCTCCATTAGATTCTTAGGGCATGATATTCACAGGGGGACTATTACACCAATCAACAGATCAATAGAATTCGCAAATAAATTCCCTGATGAAATTAAAGACAAAACGCAACTGCAAAGGTTCCTAGGATGTCTAAACTACGTATCCGATTACATTCCCAAAATACGAATTACTTGTGCACCGTTATTTAAAAGACTTCAAAAGAACCCCCCAGCATGGTCAGATAAACTTACCCAAATAGTCAGGCAAGTCAAAGAAAAAGTTCACACATTACCTTGCCTATGCATTCCGCATCCTCATGCATTCATGATAGTAGAAACAGATGCATCCGACATAGGATACGGAGGCATACTAAAACAAAGGTCCATGCATTCATCACAAGAGCAATTAGTTAGATTTCATTCTGGCATTTGGTTAGGCCCTCAAAAATCATATTCCACAATTAAAAAGGAAATACTTTCCATTGTCCAATGTATTTCCAAATTTCAAGATGATCTTCTAAACAAAAATTCCTTCTTCGTATAGACTGCCAGTCTGCCAAATATATTCTTGAAAAGGACGTTCAAAATATTGCATCTAAACAAATCTTTGCCAGATGGCAAGCTATTCTTTCTGTTTTTGATTTTACTATCGAATATCTCAGAGGTTCTAATAATTCTTTACCTGATTTCCTAACTCGTGAATTTTTGACAACAGACTCAAAATGACCGGAGACAAAGGCAAATCGCCTATTCATCAATTTCTTAAATTCAAACTAAGCTCAAACAAAGGCGAATCACTGATTGCCTCATCCTCTAACACTGATAAAGGCAAATCCCTAACTACCTCATCTTCTCATAGGAAACGGAGCAAATACTCAAAAAAGGGTAAAACACCTCTTACTATTCCTCCAAGACAAACGCCCCTTACTATTCCTCAAAGATTGGTCTTTTTCCAGAATGATCGTACAAAAGTTCTTTATGATGTGATAGAATATCTTCCTTCTACACTCTCCGATCACATACAACAATTACCCAGCACTAGTGAGGCCCAATTAGTCCATCAAATAAACCAACTTTACCACATTTCCCCTCAAGGCTCCCTCCTAGTGAAAGAGCCAAGATATTCCAGTCTCAGAATTCTTTTATTCCCAGAAACTCCCCAACCACAAAAATCTGGACCATCGAAAATGGTCTTTGTTACGGATTAGTCTCTGACTCTTACAGAGACCGTATTCATCTATTTCCTACCTTAACCAATGCCTCTCTGAAACTCAAAGATCTCTGTTCCACGAAACTATATTTCAAATTCTATTCAACTCCTCCCGTCTGGGAAGATGAATCATATCTTCCAGCTCAACACCTCGTCTTCATTACTGAACACTATAATTGGTTGCGATATCCTGATGAACGATTTCTCACCACACCCGGCGCCAAATATTATGATCCAAAAGAACACCCAATACCTCCTACAATTGCCCCACTTAATCTGCGGATTGATCAAGTCTATACCCAACTTCATATACAACGTATCATGGAAACATTTCCAGAAGGTTTTCACATCTTTCATCACTCCCCCAACTGGATCTTTGCTACAAATGTCCAAGGCGTTCTCAATTTACTAGTGCCACAGTTCTCTGGTAGCTTCCTCCATGAACCGAGATGGACATCTCCACCATGGCATTGAAAAAAAAAAAAAAAAAAAAAAAAAAAATATATATATATATAATTCCAGAACCAGCATCCGAAGATCTCTCCACAGACAAATTCCTCCGAAGACTTCTCAGGAAGAGTCAGAACAACAGTACTCATGAAACAGACGACAGATTCCTCTCTGACAAAGGCAGAAGTGACTCAAAGTGACAGATTCCTGACAGATTCCTCGACAAAGAATGATGTGACTCAAAGCTGCAAGATTCCTCTCCAGACAAAGGACTCAAAGATTCCTCTCCAGACAAAGGACGAAGTGACTCAAAGTAACAGATTCCTCTCCAGACAAAGGACGAAGTGACTCAAAGTGACAGATTCCTGACAGATTCCTCGACAAAGAATGATGTGACTCAAAGCTGCAAGATTCCTCTCCAGACAAAGGACTCAAAGATTCCTCTCCAGACAAAGGACGAAGTGACTCAAAGTAACAGATTCCTCTCCAGACAAAGGACGAAGTGACTCAAAGTGACAGATTCCTCTCCGGACAGACAAAGGACGAAGTGACTCAAAAGCAAAGAAAAGACAAGATTCCTCGCCAGCTCATCACTCCAGAAGACTCAACTCCTCTCTATAAATTCAAGGCTTCCTCAACCATTCGGGATCGGAGCTATTTTCCAGAGCTAATTCAGAGCAAGAAAAACAGAGCCAAAAAACTAGAGAAAAAATTCCTCCTTGTAATCAAAAATCCTCTCCTTCTTCCTCAAGCAATTCCAAGTTGTATTCCTACTTCCTGTTGTATCCGATTTCAAAGATCATTAGATCTAATCAACCGTTGTAAGTTCTTGTTCTCTCTGTAATTCAATTGCAATATTCCATCTTTATACACTGTGTCTAAAGCTCTCACATATCATTTAGCACTGCATATTTAACAGAAATTTCAAAAAATTACTATTCAGATTTACTGTAGCAAAGTCACTGTAGCATTTTACTGTAGCAAAGTCACTGTTCATTTTACTGTTCATACGTACATTCACTGTTCATATACTGTACTATTCACTGTTCATACGTACGGTACTGTTCATACATACACTGTTCATATACTGTACTGTTCACTGTTCATACACAACGAGAATTCAAAGTTCTAAATAAACCTCTGTCTATATCATATCTACCCTGACGACCAGCCTGTCCTGACCCCTGGGCTCCCTTCCTGGAGCCCAGGGGTCAGGACAGGCTGGTCGTCAGGGTAGATATGATATAGGCAGAGGTCTATTTAGAACTTTGAATTACTGTTGTGTATGAACAGTGAACAGTACAGTATATGTATGAACAGTGAACAGTACAGTATATGAACAGTGTATGTATGAACAGTACTGTACGTATGAACAGTAAAATGAACAGTGACTTTGCTACAGTAAAATGCTACAGTAAAATGCTACAGTAAATCTGAATAGTAACTTTTTGAAATTTCTGTTAAATATGCAGTGCTAAATGATATGTGAGAGCTTTAGACACAGTGTATAAAGATGGAATATTGTAATTGAATTACAGAGAGAACAAGAACTTACAACGGTTGATTAGATCTAATGATCTTTGAAATTGGATACAACAGGAAGTAGGAATACAACTTGGAACTGCTTGAGGGAGAGGATTTTTGATTACAAGGAGGAATTTTTCTGGCTCTGAATTCGCTCTGTTTTTCTAACTCTGAATTGGCTCTGTCTTTGCTCTGGAAGTAGCTCTGATCCCGAATGGTTGAGGAAGCCTTGAATTTATAGAGAGGAGTTGAGTCTTCTGGAGTGATGAGCTGGCGAGGAATCTTGTCTTTTCTTTGCTTTTGAGTCACTTCGTCCTTTGTCTGTCCGGAGAGGAATCTGTCACTTTGAGTCACTTCGTCCTTTGTCTGGAGAGGAATCTGTTACTTTGAGTCACTTCGTCCTTTGTCTGGAGAGGAATCTTTGAGTCCTTTGTCTGGAGAGGAATCTTGCAGCTTTGAGTCACATCATTCTTTGTCGAGGAATCTGTCAGGAATCTGTCACTTTGAGTCACTTCGTCCTTTGTCTGGAGAGGAATCTGTTACTTTGAGTCACTTCGTCCTTTGTCTGGAGAGGAATCTTTGAGTCCTTTGTCTGGAGAGGAATCTTGCAGCTTTGAGTCACATCATTCTTTGTCGAGGAATCTGTCAGGAATCTGTCACTTTGAGTCACTTCTGCCTTTGTCAGAGAGGAATCTGTCGTCTGTTTCATGAGTACTGTTGTTCTGACTCTTCCTGAGAAGTCTTCGGAGGAATTTGTCTGTGGAGAGATCTTCGGATGCTGGTTCTGGAATTATTTTTTTTTTTTTTTTTTTTTTTTTTTTTTTTTTCAATGCCATGGTGGAGATGTCCATCTCGGTTCATGGAGGAAGCTACCAGAGAACTGTGGCACTAGTAAATTGAGAACGCCTTGGACATTTGTAGCAAAGATCCAGTTGGGGGAGTGATGAAAGATGTGAAAACCTTCTGGAAATGTTTCCATGATACGTTGTATATGAAGTTGGGTATAGACTTGATCAATCCGCAGATTAAGTGGGGCAATTGTAGGAGGTATTGGGTGTTCTTTTGGATCATAATATTTGGCGCCGGGTGTGGTGAGAAATCGTTCATCAGGATATCGCAACCAATTATAGTGTTCAGTAATGAAGACGAGGTGTTGAGCTGGAAGATATGATTCATCTTCCCAGACGGGAGGAGTTGAATAGAATTTGAAATATAGTTTCGTGGAACAGAGATCTTTGAGTTTCAGAGAGGCATTGGTTAAGGTAGGAAATAGATGAATACGGTCTCTGTAAGAGTCAGAGACTAATCCGTAACAAAGACCATTTTCGATGGTCCAGATTTTTTGTGGTTGGGGAGTTTCTGGGAATAAAAGAATTCTGAGACTGGAATATCTTGGCTCTTTCACTAGGAGGGAGCCTTGAGGGGAAATGTGGTAAAGTTGGTTTATTTGATGGACTAATTGGGCCTCACTAGTGCTGGGTAATTGTTGTATGTGATCGGAGAGTGTAGAAGGAAGATATTCTATCACATCATAAAGAACTTTTGTACGATCATTCTGGAAAAAGACCAATCTTTGAGGAATAGTAAGGGGCGTTTGTCTTGGAGGAATAGTAAGAGGTGTTTTACCCTTTTTTGAGTATTTGCTCCGTTTCCTATGAGAAGATGAGGTAGTTAGGGATTTGCCTTTATCAGTGTTAGAGGATGAGGCAATCAGTGATTCGCCTTTGTTTGAGCTTAGTTTGAATTTAAGAAATTGATGAATAGGCGATTTGCCTTTGTCTCCAGTCATTTTGAGTCTGTTGTCAAAAATTCACGAGTTAGGAAATCAGGTAAAGAATTATTAGAACCTCTGAGATATTCGATAGTAAAATCAAAAACAGAAAGAATAGCTTGCCATCTGGCAAAGATTTGTTTAGATGCAATATTTTGAACGTCCTTTTCAAGAATATATTTGGCAGACTGGCAGTCTATACGAAGAAGGAATTTTTTGTTTAGAAGATCATCTTGAAATTTGGAAATACATTGGACAATGGAAAGTATTTCCTTTTTAATTGTGGAATATGATTTTTGAGGGCCTAACCAAATGCCAGAATGAAATCTAACTAATTGCTCTTGTGATGAATGCATGGACCTTTGTTTTAGTATGCCTCCGTATCCTATGTCGGATGCATCTGTTTCTACTATCATGAATGCATGAGGATGCGGAATGCATAGGCAAGGTAATGTGTGAACTTTTTCTTTGACTTGCCTGACTATTTGGGTAAGTTTATCTGACCATGCTGGGGGGTTCTTTTGAAGTCTTTTAAATAACGGTGCACAAGTAATTCGTATTTTGGGAATGTAATCGGATACGTAGTTTAGACATCCTAGGAACCTTTGCAGTTGCGTTTTGTCTTTAATTTCATCAGGGAATTTATTTGCGAATTCTATTGATCTGTTGATTGGTGTAATAGTCCCCCTGTGAATATCATGCCCTAAGAATCTAATGGAGGTCTGGAATAGTTTCATTTTTGCCAATGAGATCACTAATCCGTTTTTCTTTATAATATGGAAGAAGGTTTTGAGATGTTTAAAATGTTGGTCTATGTTTTCTGAGTAAATGAGGACATCGTCAATGTATACTATAGTAAATATGCTATAGGGGTTAAATATGTCATTCATGATCCGTTGAAATTCTGAGGGAGCATTCTTAAGTCCGAAAGGCATTACGTTCCATTCGTAATGACCGAATGGTACCGTAAACGCAGTCTTGTACCTATCTTGTTCAGCGATTTGTATTTGCCAAAATCCGGATTTCATATCGAATTTTGAAAATAGTTTGGCATTATATAACCTTTTTAATAAATCCTTTTTGTTTGGGATTGGATATCTGATCCATTGTAAGACTTTATTTAATGGTTTGTAATTGATGACCAGTCTAGGAACTCCTCGTTCCTTTTCTGCCTGCTTCATGACGTAAAATCCTGCACAGCTCCATGGGGATTGGAGGGTCGTATTAATCCTTTATCAAGGAGGCTTTGTAATTCTGCTTTACACGTTTCTAGAAGATCATGATTCATTTGAATAGGTCGAGCTTTGGTTGGAATATTTTTTTCTGAGAAGTCTTTTTCATAGGGAAGGCTGACAATGTGTTTCTTTCTTTCCCAAAAGGCATTAGGAATGTCAGAACAGATTTCTTTTGTGTATAGGTCTTGAATTTGTTTAATACGTAGTTGTATACTTGTGTCTTTTAATTGTTGATTTATTTTATGGTATAGTATATCATCTTTGAGATATAGGATTTTGTTTTGTTTTTTCTGAATTAAGTCTAAATTTTGGTAGAGCGAATTAGTTTGTAGGGTATCTAATTCTCTATATCTAATTGGGGTTATAAATTTAAACAAGATCTTCTGTCCCATTACTTTAGTAGTTATTCCGTCGGAGTTAATCCGGAATGGGTAAATTTGAGTTAAGAAGGGGATTCCTAGTATTATATTAGTATTTAAATTGTCTATAACAATGAATTGGTGCTTGAAACAAATTTTTTCATTGCATATTGATGTCTTTGTTAATTTACCCATGACCTTTAATGGGGAACCATTTGCTGCGATCAGCTTTTCGTCTGTTGGTTCATAATATTTGGTTGGGGAGATGCCGTCTTTTATTACACTATGGTCAGCGCCTGAATCAACCATGGCAATAAAGGTGGTTTTGAAATCATCGATGGCCAAGGTTATGGGTATGAACCATTTCTGATATTTGAATTTTTTAATGGCAGAGATTGACTGAGGATTTGAAGGTTGGGTGCTTGAGACAGTTATTTCTTTTAGGGAGAAGGAGTGTACCTTTTCTAATGGGTCTGGAACAGTAGTATTTTGGATAAGGTTTGTAATGTCCTTTTGTTGGAGGTTTCCTCTAATGTGTTTAATTTCCCTTTTTAATAATTTCATTGTTGATCGAAGTTCATGAATATTGTCTAGGTCAAAATCTTTTGAAGCATTAAGAGGCTGATTTGGGTTGATGTCAAGAGTTCGGTATATTAATTTATTTCCATTGGGTGTCTTATGTTTTTGTATTATTTTTTCTTCTAGCAGGTTGTCTTTATTTTTCTCCTCAATTTTTCCTTTTGTCCTGCATCTACTCTTTTTGTGGCCAGATTTGTTACATTTGTAGCAAGTAATTACTTTTATAAGTTTCTTTTTGTCTGGAGTTTCTTTTTTGGTTGATCTTTCTGAATTATCTATAGATTTAGTTTCTAGATTTTTATTCTTTATTATAGTATTTATTTTTGATGTTCTTGGGATGTTTTCATTAATTTTTTCTAAAGCTTGAGTTATTTGTCCTAGTAAGTTCATTGGTCGGACATTTTCTACAGGTAAACTTGTTGGCTGGAAATGTGGTGCCGAATAACTTAGTGGGAATTTAGATTTTGACTCTTTTTGAATTCCTTTAATTTCAGTGGATAAGGAATCAACTTGATGTGCTATGGTGTGTAACATTTGGTTTGAATAGTTGTTCTGATGATATACCTTTTTAATATCTTCAATGTTGACTGGTTCGTTATTATTTTTTCCTCTTTTGAAAGGGGAAGCAGTCACTTCTCCTTCGTTGGTTGGAATCTTGATAGTTTGTAATGGAGGATGGATTGAAGCCACAATGTTTCCATCTGTCAGTTGCCATTTTTTGTATAGGCTGGTCTGAACATTAATTTGGGATTGATTGAATGGGTCATCGATGCCTTGTTTCACTAAGTAATATTGTAACCATATTTCAAAGTTGAAATTAATCTCATGTTCCCATATATCGCTAATCCATTTTTTTGTTAATTGTTCTTGGTAAGTCCTATGGAGTTTTGAGAACCAACCAAAATGTTTGGATTCTTCACTGAATTCTTTCATAAGTCGAACACTATCGCTAATGAATGGTTTTTTAATCATATTAATTTCTCCAGTAAAATCTGGTCTCATTTGGGATGATGTAGGAGAGTAATTGTCTTGATTAACTTCTGGAAGGGGTGAGTTATGAAATACTTTGATGGGTCTTTGGAATGAATATTCAGAACATGAATTCCTACTGGGTTCAACATATCTAAAAGAGGTTGAAGGTCTTTCTCTTACAGAGTTGAATCTAATTAATACTGTTCCGTCCTCTTCTTCTATAATGTCTGAAATTTCAGTTCTTTCTATATCTCTAGGAGTCTGGGGGTTTTCTATTTTGAATTCGTCTGGAATGGTTATCTCATTCCATTTTAGTCTTTTAGGAACAAATGTTTTTGATTGTTCAGCTTCTATCTGAAGGATAACAGTTTCTTCTAGAGAACGGGAATCTATCATCTTGAATTTTGGGTTCATTTGGGAATTCATTAGTTTATAATATAGCTTATACATGACTGATACTTGTTCTGTGGATGTTTCAAATTCATCACCTTGTAGGTGGACGTCTAAGATTAATGAATTTAGGAATAATGGATCTGTTAAGGATACTGAATAATTAGGCATACAATTGAAGTATACTGGTCCATTACATATATTAGTTTGAATCATTGATAGGATGGATGCTTTATATCTTTTTAATCTTTTATCTCGTAGAGCTGTGTAGACAGGTGTGTCTACTCCAGTATGAACTAGTGGTTTGATGGCCACCTGTACTAATCCAAAATGAATATAGCGGAATCCCTTTTTAATGAACTCTTTTAATGCTAGTTTGGATAATAGATGAATAGTCTGGGATTTATTCTGGATATTGAATGTTTCTTCATGAATTTTTATAGCATATGAAGTTTTGAAGTCAAAGGTGCCTATACTGTAAATATTCTCTATTCTTTCACTGGGAATTCTCCATTCTAAAAATTGCTCATGAACTATATCTTCTCTACTTCTTACTACCTTTCTGTTTGATCCTGAGGTCGAACTGGAACCTAGAAACATTCTTCTAACTATATTGGTCATCACTAGTATGTAACTAACTGATGGGGTTGACCTTTCAGTAGACTGGAACACGGGAACACAATGCCTGGAACACCCTAATCTCAACGGGCTTACCAACGGACTTATAAGCTTACCAACGCTTGCCAACGCCTACCAAAATCCAACAGGTCAATTGTTACCTACTTATGCTAACCAACAAGCAAGAAACTTGGCTCTGATACCAGAATATTGATATGCAGCCCCTGAAGAAACCTCCTGGCACGGCCCCCTTCTTATGCCACCATGTATGGTGCAAAGCGACTTAGTCTGGTAAATTCTGCGGCATACTGATCCACGGTACGTCCTCTTGATTCAAGTTGATGAATTGTCGCTCCATCTCCGCTTTGGCAGTCATAGGAAAGAACTTTACCAAGAAACTCTCGCTGAATGTCTTCCAGCTGATGGGTGGAGCCAGCCTTTCCATCTCAGCGGTCCACCAGATATGGGCGATGTCAGTGAGTTGGATGCTCACTAAATCGACCCGATCTTCCTCAAGAATTTTTGCGGCATTCAGTAGTTGCTCTGTCTTGATCGGCCACTATTCCGCCTCTAGTGGTGTCTCATTTCCTGAGAAGATACTTGGGTGCAACCTTCGAAAGTCTGAGACGTTCCCCACCTTAGTCGACGCATGGTCAGAGCTTAACCCCATCAGAGCATGCTCCGCAGTCTTCTGAGCCCTCGTTACTCCAGCCCGAAGCAGACCATTCTGATCCTGCTGTAATTCCAGCATGCGTTTCAAAGTTTGGAGGATCTCCGTGTTCTCTGAGGTTGGGTCGAGTTGGGAGGAAGAGGGGACATTTCTGTTCCAAGCCATGAATGTCTGGAACAGATAGGGAATAGTTTAGAAGGGAATCTAAGGCACGAGTTTAGGGTAACGATGTATATCCAGACAATTACAGATGCTTTTCTTATTTGTGAATCTAATTGTCTTTATATGGTGCGGAATTAAAATAAAACTGGCTCTGATACCAACAAAACCATGTCATGCCCCGCTTCCCAAAATACAGAATACGGGTACGTGATGATGGCCAGCAGATACTCACGAAGAGAGAAATCTCTTTCGTGAATACCTTACGCTGCAGTAAATGAGCCAAATTCTCGCACACATATACCAAAGATAACCAGAAGTTTCATTTCACATAAAAGACATACATCTAAAATAGTCTTTGTTTGGATACAAGATTGGAAACATAACAAAGCAGAAATAAAAGAAGATACAATTTTGGCATCAGGATATCATAACAAGACAAAATACCAAAATACATAAGATAAGAAACATCGGACTCACGCTAGTAATCTTCCTGGGTTCCTTCAAACAGTGGCTCATCAGTCTCCTCAAGCTCTAATGCTGAAAAATCAAGGTCCGTCAGAAGCGGACCAGTAAGTGCACACACGAGAAGGGGAAACAATAATATGGAAATGTGAAAGTAAAGAACAATATAGGTAGAGCACTGGAATGAATGAATAATAAATCTGACGGTAATATAAACTGACAGGTAAGATATCAATGAGAGTAACAAACAGTCAGGTGAAATAAGGTCATGAATGTATACTATGACATGTATATAATGAGCATGAAGCACCCTGGACGAGTAATGTCATATATCATAATCATCAGGTCACACGATCTTAAGATCACAAGTTAAGAATCATATGGCAAGTCCAGGAACATCATGTAGTCAAGATTATCCATGTCACAAATGATAATTCTAAGTCTAGTATATTTTATTATCTAACTAATGCAACTGTCCTGTGCCCCATCCAACAGGACAACTACATATCAAACAAGTGATGTGTTAGTGGATCCTGATAGCAGGGAGAAACAGTTCACTGTATTCAGGTATCATGTAACATGTAATAACAGGAGCACGCATAAATAACAAGATCACAAGTGGCATCCAAACCCACAAGGGGTCGCCCTTCCAAGCACACCTCCCTGGATTTCCCCTGCTACAGTCTCCCCCAATAACCCTGGCTTGGTTAATTTTATTAATTAAAGTAAATACAAGATAATGTGTGACTCAGCATGACAGGATTAGGGACCAGTATTAAGAGTATTCTGTGTCAAATAGTAGTTACATTACATATCAAAATTTCAAAAAAAATAGAACATGGTGATAACAATGAGTGACAAATGCATAATAGTATAAGTGATGCCAGTGTATGAGGATGTAGACATAATCATAAAATATGAATCATGACATAGGGTGACATCAACTTACTTGTATAATATTTACTAATTTATAGTTATACTTGAATGATTATTTATGTATCAAACATCCTATGCATGCATGTCTTACAGTACATGAGATCAGAGAAGGATATGGAAATTGAGGTCGAAAAGGAATTTATAAACTAACAAAGGGACACAAAGGAGAGAGAGGGTATGTGTACTTGCCTGATGTCGTTGGAATCTGAATTCCTGTAACTGCAACCGGCTCTGGGTAAAATTCGCGGCCTAAATATTACGTGAATTAATTAGAGACTTGACATGTTATTTATTCAGTGATAAGTTAAGTGATAATGTATTTTTTACTATTTATTATAATTTTGGTTGGTTAATATTTTCAAATAATTCAATTTCTGAAGTTATAGCAACTATTTAAAAACATAATTTCATACTAAAATACATGCATAAGCTAATAAATTGATGTATAATATTTACATATTACTGAACTATGAATTTCATATTTTTTTGTGCTATTTAGTAATTTATTGGTCATTTTTAAATAAATTATCATTGAATAGTAATTACAAAAAATATTTAATTTCATGTTATTCTAAGTAATATTACATTAAAATAATTTTACAGAGTTTCAAATTTAGTTTGTGATTTTCTGTGAATTTTTTGAAATTTTCTGTGAATTTTCTAAAATTTTCTGATTTAAAATAAACCTAAAAATCAATAAAAATAAATAAAAAGCTTAACGGGTCTGTTGCTACAGTAATGGGTTTGGGTCTGATTTGCTACAGTAAATGCTACAATAATTTTTCTACTTATTTTTATTTTATTTATTCCTTTTCTTTTTCTTTTTCTTTTTCTTTTCCTTTTTCTTTTTCCTTTCTTTCTTTTTACCCTTATATATATATATATATATATATATATATATATATATATATATATATATATATATATATATATATATATATATATATATATATATATATATTGGGTCGGGTTCAGGTCTGTAAAACAGACCCGAACCCGGGTCTGTATACAGACCCGGACTAGTTCTGTGCCAAGACCCAGTCGGGTCTGACTGAGCCCAACCAGGCCAGGCCCAGGTCGGGCCTAGCTCGACCGGGCACTGTGCTGTGCACAGTGCACAACACAGTGCACAGTTTTACTTTTTTTTTGATTGAATTAAAATCTTAAAAATCCAAAAAAAATCATTATGATTATCAAGCATATCTTAAGTTTTATATATAATTTTATTGTGATTTTAACATGCGTTTACAAGGTGAAATTAAAGCTAACATGTAACGCATACTACATGTTCGGTAAAATGCCACAACGAATTAAATTCTAAAAAATGCAAAATAAAATACCTGGAATGCTTCCCTTCAGTCTGAATCTTCTTCTCCTCGTCCAGCACTTTAGAATCTCGACAAATTTGAAAGAAGAAGAGATAGTGTAGTGAATGAAAGAAAGAGAAGTTTAGGTTTTGCAAGTGACTTGAGATGGTGAGATATCCCTTTTATAGGCACAACACACACTCCTAAGCTCCCCTGAGAGTTAGTATACGTGAGAGGAGTAGTGGGTTCAGCTTGGGTGAGTGGGAATGAGGGAGAGAAAGTGTAGGAGAAGTTAGAGAGAGTGAGGGAAGTTGGAGAAGATGGGGGGAGTTAAAGGAAGGTTTAAATAAGTGAGCTTGGGCCTTTGAGGCACACGCCAATGGGGCATAGTGGTCTGGGCTTTAGGATGAGGGGGCGGTGGCCATGGGTTCGAATCTGAGAACAGACAATCAAATAAAAAGGATAAAAATATATATGGTTACCATTCCTCACTAAAACCTATGAAGTCATAATGGTTGGTGTACTCATTTCCTTTATGGTGGGTCACAGGTTTGAACACGGTACACGGATTTTGTGTTCCAAATTCTTTTTTATTTTTATTTTATTTTTACTTAAATTTCATTCTTTTCTTTTTGAATAAATATTTAAGCATTATTTTATTGGATTAAACTCTATTAATTCAGGAAAATTCTCAAAAATTCCTAAAAATAAAAGATGTCATCCTGAACATTGTTGTGAAGTCGGATCTCAAAAATTTATCTCCTATTATTAATTAAAAAATCCTGGAGCCAGTCCATGGCACCGATCGACTCCGAATTGCGATTCTTCTCCAATAAATCCCAAAAAAAATTCAAAAAATCCTAAAAAATTCAAAATGATGGAAAATAATATCTTGAGTTGAGATAGCCTTAACCCAGCTACCAAGATGATTAAATCAGCATCAGATACCAGTATTGACATACGTATATTGGAAACCGACGGTTACAGTTAGTAAACCCTCCCCCACACTTATCTCATGCATTGTCCTCAATGCATCGTGAATGTGCATATACATGAAACAAATGGGAAGGGAAAGAAAATTACCTCATGGTGGTAGATCCGGTGTTGATCTGATTGGGCCAAGCGTTGCTACCTAACCAAGATAATGTGGATCTTAAAGGAACCCACCAATGACCTCTCCAATACAACCCAGTAAAAGAATGATTAAATGAATGGTCTTATTTAAAAATTTATCCCCGTCTAATTTTCAATTTTCAAAAATAATTACTGAGTCATTTTCTTCAACATCCTTGTCCAACAATGAAGTGTGATTTTAGAAAATGATTGATTTGGACTCAAATAGAACAGGAATAAAAACCGATACTGACACGGAAATTTGACTCAGATCAAGTCGAGATTCAAAAATGAGAGTCGAAATTGGTTCAAAAATGGGGTCCAAACCAAAAAATTGATGTTCACACACTTTCCCCTATGATCATAAGAGAGTGGTGATTCTATTTCACGGTGTACTGGTACAGGATTCAATGTTGACTCCGGAATAGAGAAAAAATCTAATAAAGATACCGGAGTCATTATTGAACCAAAAAGTGAAATGAAATTACCAACGTGAGTTTCAGGATCACTTTCAAGCTCAAGTTCAATTTCGAAAAAGGATAACTTGCCAAAATGTCAAGGTGGTTTTCAAGATTTTGAGCAAGCTCAAATGGATGTAATGAAATTGAGTCATGATTTTTGTCCACAGAAGGAATGTGAATCGGTGAATTGATTGATTCAAATTCAGGAAGTATGGGAATCAAAACCGGCTCAAGAATGTCACTCAGTTTAGGTAACACTACAGGAGTCAATATTAATTCAATGAATGAACTCGAATTACTAACTTGAAGCTCAGGTTCAAATTCATCTTCAAGTTCAATTTCAGGAAATGAATAATTGGCCAAACTATCAAGAGGACGATGTTGGTCAAGTTCAGATTGATATGATGAAATTGAAGCTGGATTTCTAAAATGACATGATTCGTGAGTTGTATGAACATTTGGTGGACATGGTAAGTCAATCATATTTTGCATTATGCGCTCGGTCTCTTGCACAAATTTCATAATTTTTTCCCACAATGATTTTCCTTTGAGTCATTCTGGAAAAGAACTACATGAATTTTGAAATTTTGGTGGATATGATGAGGCTACCATTTTTTCAAATTATTTTTGGGCCTCTATCACTTCTTCCAAACTCCTTTCCAATGATGATTTTTCTTCAATTGGTGGTTCAAGAAAAGGAGTATATGAATCAAAATTGGGGAGTGAATATTGTGAAAATTGTGGACAAGATGGTTGAAAATTAGACTCGGGTAAGGTGAATCCCTATTGACTCTATGAAGAGTTGAAGTTATTTTGAAAATTATAGTCATAGGATTGGGGATACGGGTGATATTGAGTCAAATAATCCCAACCCGGCATATATGGTCGATTCATGTTGTATATAACTGGTTTGGAGTTATCCGAGTCAAATGAGGTCGGGGTGAAATATGAATTCATATTCGGATTGAAAAAATTATTGTTGTTAAAATCTATTTCACAATTTACAAAAAAGAAAACAAACAAACAAAGAAAGAAAAAGATAACAAGTCTATGGTAGGTTGACTTAGACCTAGACGACTCCTAACTGGTTAGACTGTCCACGGGAGATATATTGTCGGATCTGACTACGAGTTAATCGGCTAGGTAGGGGCAAGATCAGTGGGAGGTATCCGTGCCAAAGCAACGGGCCTAATTATGCCAAACCACTTTTCTTCGAGGTTTCGCCTCTCAATCCCCAACCTTAGATACCGATTTGACAAGAGTCAACTTCTAACAACTTCCCCCTTAGGTCAATATCTTAAATAAGTCCGAGATGTCCCTAGGGGCCAACATCTAGTAATTTTTATTAGGCTTGGATTGTGTTAGTGGGAGGTGATTTTTGGGCTAAGGGAGGGTAATGACTTCCCCACCTTATTTTGTCTTGGATTTTGCCCTTAAGTTTAATTTGTGCAAGTGTACAATATAGATAAGAATGAATACACAAGAGAGTAAATCACCCACGTGTTTGTCCTATACTATATGCAATGTCATATGTACACCTCCTATCAATATCACAACAACATAAGAATAAAATATAGTATATTGGAATGAAAATTGACACATGCCTAGATGCAAATGTCTAAACCGTTTTAAAGCATCCAATTTCTGTATTTTGTTCTTAAAATTATTTACAATGTATAGGTAATATAAACAAAAATTAGCAACAAAGTATAAGAATATACAAGAATTTACCCAACCATACAAGAGTAAGTGTGGACTTCTGCATTACTAAAACTTTAACCTGTACACTAAAAAATAAAAAAGAAAAGTTAACAAAAATGTGAAATCAAACCGTTCCCATCCCCGGCAACGGTGCCAAAATTTTATCAGGGGAAAATCGCGCACAAAAAGTGTATGTTTTGAAATCAAGAGTTGAAGTGTGTGTGTTTTGGCTTCCTCGATACTTCCGTTATAGCATAGAGGCTAAAACGGGTCGAATCCACAAGGACGGGAGGCGACAGAAGCTTACACGGTATGTTCACATATATGTTAACGGTTCTTCAATGTTTGAAAGAATGAAAAGAAAAGAAAACAAAGCATGGAAAAGAGAAGTACGGTGAAACACGAAGAAGTAGGAACATAGAAGATAAAATGTTTGTGATTTTTGAAAGTATTTCTAAAACAAAGTAAAAAGATAAAGAAAACACATGGGTACTAACTACTAATGACTCCACTAACATGCTAACCTCTTGCTGATAGTTGCCTCACATGTATCCTTGGCAATCACTAGTCCTTGGTTCAAGAGCGTTAGAAAGCATGGCTCATATGTTAACTTTCACATCCAAATTCAACCAACAAGTGCAAGCCACACTTAAATCTTCAAAACCCAATAAGAACAAGCATGAAATAAAGTAATATTAGCTTGTTAGAGATTGAGATGTTAGAAGGTTAGATCCATCATAATGAGCCATCAATGGCTCTTGTAAGAGTAAGGCCAAGTAGAGGCTATTAGATTCATGTGGATTATCAAGTAAGAAGTTAGCAAGTTAGAGGTTTGTAGTTAGTTTCCATGAGAGAAAAAATTAGCTAAACATGTAAAAGGAGTTAGAGAAGAAAACAAAGATAAGATAAGAGAGAACCATTCATAGATTGTCACATCTATTACAAGCACTCTTCCTTCCCAATCATGTACCACTCTCTCTCCTATTACAAGATCTACAAGAAATAGAAAATACAAAAGAGAAAGAAGAACACTAGCCTAAACTACATTAAACTATAATATGGAGATAAAAACTACCCTAAACTCTGCATATCTTGTTAAAAGAGAACCCCAGGGGTATTTATAGGCACTAGGAGAAAGGGGGGTAGGGAGCAAACTCTGGCCCAAAGTAAGGGCGCGGTCGCGCCAGTACGACCACGGAAACGTGGCAAAAGCCGTGTTTTCGCGGCTCTTCTAGAGCCGCGCTCGGGCCGCGCGCTGTCCCGTTTGTCCCCTGTCAATGTTAGCACCCAGTTTCTGATTTTCAGCCCCTAGTTTTGACAAAACAGCTCTCCAAAGTCAATGGCTAGATTATAGGCCTTTAATCACTCATTAAATCGTGATTTAGAGTCTTCTTCTTCATTGCACACCATGGACCTAGAAACATGCAAGAGAGGTGTTTATTAGTAGAATTTAATATGAGATAAATGTGAAGATGTGATATAAAATATGCAGTTTTAGAGAATAATCAATGCGCAACTTGCATTATTGACAAAGAGACTCGATGCTTCCAATGTAAGAATAATTCAAACTCAAAATTTTCTTGTGATACATGTGGAGGGGATAAGATAGCAATGATGGTCAAGTTAACAACGTCTCCTCAAAACGAACAAGCCAACTATATGAACAATTATCAAAGGAGCAACAACAACAACCCCTACTCCAATACGTACAAACCCGCATGGAGGAACCACCTAAATCTTGGGTTAATTCCATGAGACAGAACTTCCAGTAGCAACAACGCCCACTGCCACAAGAAAAAAAAAGCCAAGCTTTGAAGAAACGATGCAATAACTTGGAGCAAGCACCCAATCTTTCATGACCTCCAGGACACGTACTTCAAGAATCAAGCAACTGCAATCCACAACCTGAAAGTACAGATGGGACAGATCTCAAATCTGCTCACCAACAAACCACAAGAGTCGTGTTGCCTAGCAATACCGCGACAGATCCTGAAGAGCATGTAAAGTCGCTCACGTTAAGAAGCGTCAAAACACTAGAGCAGAATCAGGATTCCAGAGTAGAAGAAGACAATAACAAGAAACTAGAATAGAGGAAGAAGAAGGGTAGAAAATTTTGACAACCGAACTCCTTGCAATCCAGAGGAGCCAAGAAATTCTTCAGAGAAGCCCATAGTCAAACCATACATTCTCCCACTTCTGTTTTCTCAGAGGTAGAGGAAAAACAAAACAGATAAGCAGTTTGTTCAATTTTTGAATATGTTTAAAAACTGCACATTAACATTCCTTTTGTAGTGGCATTAGCACAGATGCCAAAGGATGCCAAGTTCATGAAGGATATTTTGTGTAACAAAAAGAAGCTTGAGGATCATAAAATTGTGATACTAAACGAGGAGTGTAGTGCAATCCTACAAAACAAACTATCTCCTAAGCTAAAAGATCCAAGGAGTTTTACTATACCTTGCACTAGAAACTCTTATTTGGATAAAGCTTTATGTTCTTGATGCCAGCATTAACTTAATGCCTCTTTCTGTTTTTAGGACTTTGGGGCTAGGAGAGCCAAAACTGAGTGTCACTTCAACTGGCAGATAGATCTATCAAATACCCACGAGAAGTGATTGAGGATGTGCTTGTAAACATAAAAAGCTCTACATTTCGGTGGACTTCATCATACTCGACATGGATGAATAAAGAAGTACCTCTTATTTTAGGACGTTCTTTTCTTGCAAGTAGTAAAACATTGATTGATATCCAACAGGGTAAATTGACTCTTCGTGTGTAGGATGAAAAAGTTACATTCAATGTGTTCGAGGCTAAAAAGTATTCCACCAACAATGACGAGTGCTGCCAAATTGATATAGTGGACAAGAAAACAATTGAGAAATTTGTGAAAGAAAACCCAAAGTTACCTCTAGAAGCTTGCATCATCCACTCCAATTCCATTACTAAAAAACTTTGAAAGAAGAGAATGCGCGAACTATTTGGAGGCTACAACACCACTGCCTAATTATTGGAAGCATTCAATTGGAGAGCTTGGTAAGAGTTCATCATCTTTTACCCCAACCATACAAGAAGCCCTAAGCTCGAGCTCAAGTCATTGCCTTCACACCTAAGGTATGCATATTTAGATACAAATTCTACATTGTCAGTAATTATATCCTCTTCCTTGATAGAAGAGGAGGAACAAAGCTGTTATGAGTATTATGAGATCATAAAACAACGTTAGGATGGACGATTGCCGCTATCAAAGGTATAAGCCCCTCACTTTGTATGCATAAAATTCTGATGGAGGAAAGCTACAAGCTGACTGTCCAATCGCAACGTCGTTTGGTAATGAAGGAAGTGGTAAGAATGAAGTATTGAAATTTCTCGATGCAGGTATGATCTATGCTATTTCAGATAGTAGTTGAGTTAGTCCAGTTCAAGTAGTACCAAAGAAGGGAAGCATAAAAATGGGTAAAAATGATAATAATGAGTTAATCCCAACTAGGACAACAATGGAGTGGAGAGTATGCATGTATTATAGAAAACTTAATAAAGCAACCCGTAAGGATCACTTTCCATTATCTTTTATTGATCAAATGCTAGAGAGACTTTCAGATCATGATTATTATGTATCTTAGATGGATATTCAGGATACAACTAAATTGTCGTAGCGCTGGAAGACCAAGAGAAAACTACTTTTACTTGCCTATATGATACTTTTGCTTATAAGAGGATGCCTTTTGGACTTTGTAATGCACCAGCCACTTTTCAAAGGTGGTATGATGGCTATATTTCATGACATGATTAAGAGATTCGTTGAAGTATTTATGGATGATTTTTAGTCTTTGGTTCTTCTTTTGATGCATGTTTATTTAACTTGAATCTAGTTTGCAGCAATGTGAAGGTGCTAACTTGGTATTAAATTGGGAGAAGTGTCACTTCATGATACAAGAAGGAATTATTTTTGGACATCAAATTTCAGAAAAATAGATCCAGGTGGATCGAGCTAAAGAGAGATTATTGAAAAACTACCACCTCCAACGAATGTGAAGGGCGTGAGAAGTTTCCTTGGACATGCAGGATTTTATCGCCAATTCATAAAGGGCTTTTCTAAAATCTCTAAACCTCTTTGTAATTTATTGACGAAAGGTGCACAATTTAATTTTTTCAATGATTACTTGCAGGCATTCGAGATATTGAAGGAGAAGTTGATCACCGTACCAATTATTGCAGCACCAGATTGGAGTCTACCCTTTGAGATTATATGTGATGTAAGTGATTTTGCATTGGAAGTTATACTATGGCAGTAAAGAAACAAAGTTTTTCAAGTGGCGTACTATCAAGCAGGACGCTGAACGGTGTACAGTAAAATTACACAACAATGGAGAAAGAATTGCTTGTTGTGACTTTCTCTTTTGATAAATGTCGATCTTACTTGATAAGATCCAAGGTCATTGCCTTCACAGATTATTCTGCACTCAAATATTTTCTCTTAAAAATGAGGCCATGCCAAGGTTAATCTGGTGGGTCTTGCTCCTACAAGAATTTGACTTGGAGACTAGAGATAAGAAAGGTATCAACAATCTTGTTGCCGACTACTTTTTAAGAATTGAGCAAGATAGAGCAAATTAAAGGAGCCATCAATTGAGGATGCATTTCTTTATGAGTATTTTATGGCTTTGGACATCTACAAAACACCATGGTACGCTGATTTCGTCAACTTCTTAGTTTGTGGTGTCTTTCCTGTAGATTTCGCTTATCAAAGAAAAAAGAAGTTTTTGTCCGATGCAAAGTTCTACAAATAAGAAGATCCTATACCTTTCAAGCATTGTGCAGATCAAATCGTGAGACGGTATCTACCAGAGGAAGAGATGGAAAGCATCCTTAACCATTATCATACAAGAGAGGTTGAGGTCACTATGGTGCTGCCAAAACAGCGGTCAAGGTGGCCTTCTTTATTCAAAAATGCTTATATTTATGTCAATACAGGTGAAGCTTGCCAAAGAGTTGGTAATATATGAAGGAGAAATGAGATGCCATTCAACAATATCCTTGAGATGGAATTATTTGACGTTTGGGGCATTGATTTCATGGGACATTTTCCATCATCCTTTTCTAATCAATTTATTCTGGTGGTTGTGGATTATATTTTCAAATGGGTAGAAGTAATTACATTATGGACCAATGATGCGAAGGTGGTGGTGAAATTCTTAAAGAAGAATATCTTTACAAGGTTTGAAACACTAAGGGCGATCATTAGTGATGGTAAAAAAAACATTTGCAACCATTAATTCAAAATCTTACTGCTCAAGTATGGAGTAAAGCATCGTGTGGCCACACCTTATCACCCACAAACCAGTGGCAAAGTTGAGATTTCTAATAAAGACTGAAGAGAATTCTAGAAAAAAACAGTGAATATGTCACAGAGAGATCGGTCATTGAAACTTGTTGATGCATTATTGGCGTATAGAATTACATTCAAATCACCAATTGGTACGTCTCCCTAACTTATGGTTTGTGGTAAAGCTTGCCATCTTCTGTTGGAGCTTGAACACAAGGCATATTGGGTAATGAAGTTGCTAAATTTTGATTTACAATTAGCGGGAGAGAAACGGTTATTACAACTTAATGAGATGGATGAGCTGTATAAGCAAATTTATAAAGAGAAGACAAAGATGTGGCATAACAAGCATATCACAAGGTCCGAGCTCATAGTAGGTCAAAAAGTTCTCCTTTTTAACTTTTGACTATGAGTATCTCCTCAAAAACTACGCTCAAGATGGTTAGGACCGTTTGAAGTAATAAAATTTTATCCTCATGCAGCAGTAGAGATTCATAGCACAAACAAAGTCAATGGCCAAAGATTAAAACCATATATAGTAGGAGATATCGACAACCAAAAAGTCTCCTTTCTTCTCAACAAAGTAGGATGAAATTGCAAGAGAGTCTAGCTAATGATTATAACTTAAAGTGCTTCTTGGGAGGCAACCCAAGCTTTTTAAATTTTTCTTTTTTTAGATTTTAGATTTTTTTTCTTACTTTATTTTATTTTTTGTGTCAGGTACCCAACCAAAAGCAAAAATAATGAAGCAATATCAACCACCACAATACTGAAAACAGACTAACAAAATGCAAGAACAATAGAGTCAAAAAGTTGGCTGGGTAGCCGAACTTTCGACTATACTACCGAAAAATTCATGCAGCATACTGAAAAATTTGGCCAGGCAATTTCATTCTATGCATTTAATGGTTCTGATTTTCTATTAAAATTTTAGAAGCTTCTAAATTTAGATAAATAATTTGTTTAATGCTTTCATAAAAATTGGTCTTGATATGGTATATTTTAAAAATTATGGGGATTGCTATCTTTATGCATGAGGATATAGCACAACTTAGGTATGGGGAGAGTTTTAGAAAATTTGAATTTTCTTTTTGAAATTTGAATTAATTTAGGAGTTACCAATTTTTAGAGTTTCCTTACCTTTCTTTTTAAAAAAAGAATTCCTTTTCAAAACTTTTTGGGACTCTACTTTGAACAAAATTCAAGTAAGTCATTATCAAATTCCTAAACTTTCTAGGGTTTCAAAAGTTTTAATTAGCCATTAGGGGTAATTTTGAGATTTTTAAATCTTCTATATAAGCTAACTTTTCCCCTCTTCTTGTCACAACACCCAGAACCTTCATCTTCTCACTAGTGTCACCTGTAACACAGAGAGACCTACACCACCACTCCAGCTCCAGATCCGCTCAAGTAGAGAAATAAATTCAGCTACACAGCCGAAACTTTGGCCGAGCAGCCGTCATCCGATAGATCTACCCTCATGAATTTTTCAGGGGCAGTAAGCTCTTTGTTCCCTAACCTTTTTCATAATCTATTTACTGTTTACATTGCTATGGCCAAAATTTTTGCTGAATGTAATTTCTTTTATATTCTTGAAGCATTTAACATGTACTTTTTAGATCAAATAAGGGGTAAAAATTGAGATTATTTACTGCATGCTAATTGCTATCAGTTTTATATCCCTAGGCTAATTCAAGAATTTTATGATGGGTTTACTATAGATAATATTGATCGTGACCATGCAGTGATTGAGATAAATTGGAGAGGTGAGTTAAGGATTTTACACATCCAAATAATTTCTGAAATAACCGGGATTCCTATTGTGGAGAGTGAAAATCAAAACCCTCATCAGCTTGAGGAGTACATATTAATTATGAGAGATCAATGTAGATCATCTCAAGGTGGGGGATTAGTGTTAAAACTATATATCGCAATGTTTATGCGGTATGTCAGTGGTTGAATCAAAATATGTTGGGTGTTTCTGATTGCACACATTTATTGCATTATTCTTTATTACATATCCATATTTATCATGTATAAATCTGCTAAATTCCTTATCTTAAATGTCTATTTTGCAAAAGATAATCATGGGGAGAAAGAGGATAAAATCAAATAAATATCACTTAAATTCAGATTTAACTAGATCTATTGGGTTAGAGGAGGATGATCCCAAATCTAGTTGGTTAAATTCAGCTTTTGGTGAATCAAGTGGTTAAAGTTAAAAATCAACCAAGATAACGTCAAATACAGAATCCAAATCCAAAGGGATAAACGGATAGAGAGAAGATCAACGGATGAGATGAAGCAATTTTGACTCAGATTCTGGCTGGATACATTTTAGTATTTGAATCATAACTTTCACTACCAGAACTCAAATCTGATGATTCAAGATGATCTAGAAAGAGGACTTAAAGGGATACAATTCTTAAGTTGCATTATTTCTAATTCTGTCATTTGATAAGTTATATTTAGTAATCAATAAGCTAATAAACTGCAAATCAGAACTGTATATCCACATCAAATTGAGTTTGGAGATAAGGGGAGGATTCAAATTCAGAAATAGCCAGCTTCCCTTATCTTCATACTCCTCTACCCTCTGCATTTCTCCTATAAATACATGCAATCTCAAAGGCAAAAAAGAATGACCAAGCAGAGAGCAGAATTTAGGGTAATTTGTAGTTTGTAACTTGAGTTTTTTATTTTCTTTCATGTAATTTTAATTTTCTTTATATAACTGAGAGGAGAGGATACTTTCATGGAGGAATGAGAGCAAGCTTCTACTGAAGGTGACATCGGTGTAAGTGATCTTTTCTTAAATTGTTATTTGAATCGAATCAAAGTTTTTTTTCTTCTTTACTCTTGTTTTCGTTTACTTTCCTCTTCTGTGTTTGTGGATCCAAATGAAACCGAAAGCCTCGAAGTTACCTTGCCCTTGCAAGTGCCGTTGATGGCTTATGGCGATGGATATCCATTTCTATGGTAGTGTAGCTTGCCCCTTCAATTCATAGTGTAATACGGGAATGGCCAAGATCCTATTTGTCATACTTCGCTCACCTTCAAGCAAAGATACATTATCGATATGGGTCTAAGGTAAGCAGGGGCCGAAGAGGTAAGTAACTTTTTTAGGTTTTAGTTTTCTTTTCTTTTAGTTTTAGTGTAACTTACCAACACCATAATCTTTCAAATTTCTTTCAATCTTTTTCAATATCTTTGTAGATGTCCACTTTCATTTTTTCCACCTTCTTAATCTTTCACCTTCTTCCTCACTTAACTTTAACTCTTCTTTTTCATTTTCTTTTAAAGAACTAAAAGAAGAACTTTAACCATTCTTTGTAGCATAAAAGAGAACTTACTAAAAAGCTTCCATCGCTAGTCCCTCCTTGTGGATCATGACCCGCATAGCCACTTGCTATAGCGGTAGTATTGAGTACCTTGCACTATTGTTATAAAAGTTCTGAAATTCTGTATTCTTGTGTGTAGGTTTAAACTCAATCAAATTTTGGCGCCGTTGCCGGGGAGGAACGGTAAATAATTCTCTTTTTAAGTTTACACTTTTGGTTAACCTTCTTCTTTGTTCTTGGTGTACAGATTTAACAACAAGAAATTTTTGCTGCAATGGACATATAAATGGCCCTGGACTCTGCTCAAGAAAGCAGAGCCCAGAAGCCCTCAGATTTGTTACATTCCTGTAGCAATCTGAGTGAACTACTAACCTGTATTTTCTACAGGTTAGCTGAATTGGAAAGTTTAATATATGTAGTTATCTATTTCCTTGTTTGACTCACTATACATATATTTCTAGCACAACAGTAAAAAGTTGATTGTAAATACTAAAAATGATTTAGACTTTGCATTTAGGCACGTGTCTATTTCATTACATTTTTATTTACTATTGAAGAGTGCTGGAGCAAAGGTATGTTGTGCATGGCATTTAGTATAAGGTTCATTATTGTATGAAATATTGCTTGAGTATTACTTTTTCTATATACTTGTACACTGTACTAAATTGACTTAAGGGCTTGTCCTATAAACAAGACAAGGTGGGAAAGTCATTACCCTCCCTTAGCCCACAAACAATCTCCTCACTCACTAACCCAAGTATAACTAAAACTGAGTAGACGTTGGTCCTAAAGACATCTCAGACTCAAATAGGAGACTGACCTAAGGGGAAAGTTGATTTGAATCTGACCCTTGCCAAATCGGTAACTAAGGTAGGGGATTGAGGGGCAAAACCCCGAAGGCTGGTGGTTTGGTATAATTAGGCGCGTTGTTTTAAGCATGGATAGCTCCCACCAATCTTGCCCCTACCTGGCCGATTAACTTGTTGTCAGATTCAGCAATATACCCCGTGGACAGTCTAACAAGTTAAGAGCCGTTTAGGTCTAAGGTTTACTCTAACTTAGGTCAGATTTTTTTCTTTTTATTTGTTTGCTTATTTGTTTGCTTTTCTTTGTTTGCATTTGAGATCTCCTGTGTGATATGACTTATAAAAATAATTTTTTCAATTTAATGGTAATCTATATTACACCCCTATTTCTTTTTTGGATATTACCAACCGGCATATCATAACTTTAACCAACCAAGTGTGCCGGATTGGTCTTATCCGAATCAATATAACTCATGCCCCAATCTTATGACCATAATTTTAAAAATAATTTCAACTCTTCACAGAGTCAATAGGGATTCACCTCCCCCGAGTCTAATTTTCAACCAACTTGTCCTCCTCATCCACCTTGTCCACAATATTTCCAAGATTTGAACTCAGTTCCACCAGTTCAAAATAGAAAATCATCAACCTTGGAAATGAGTATGCGTGAGTCCAAGCAACAATCACAAAATCTGATGGATTCATAGTTTCACCACAAATTTCAAAACAAAACTTCATCTTTTCAAGTCCAATCGCAACAAAACGATGAACCAATCAACTATGAAAATATGCTTGAATTCATGACTCAGGCTCAAATCGCTCGTAATCATGACATAGATATAATGTTCCAAACTCTCCATTCTCACTTGTTGACCATTTCTGATATCGTTTACCATTCTGTTAGAGCCGAAGAATCATGTTGTTTTGAAAAACAAGGTTCTATTTCAGCAAACCCACTTGAACATGCCCAAACCACAAATTTTGAAAATGAAATTGATATTTTGGCAAATTATCTCTTTCATAAAACTGAACTTGAGAATGAATATGATCCTGAACCTAAACTTGGTAATTCAATTCTACTTCCTAATTCAATAATGACTCTGGTGTCTTCACCTGATTTCAATCTTTTTCTCGAATCAACACTGGATCATATGCCAATTCATCATGAAATTGAATCGCCAATCTTTTATGATCATCATATTGAACTTGACCAATTTCATAATTTTAAAAGTCCCATTGACAAATTGGCAAGTTCACATTTTTATGAAATTGCACTCAATGAGAAATGTGACCTAGATTCTCAAATTTGTGATTCAGTTCAAATTTCTGAATCAATTTTGACTCCTGTTTTGTTACCCAACTTGAGTAATATTTTAGAGTCAGCTTTGATTCCCACACCTGTCATTCTTGAACTTGAATTACTAATGTTAAGTCGCATTCCGTTGTTGGAAAATGAATGTGGACTTGAGTTTCAACTTCTTAATTTGGACCCATTTCCTGAACCAATCTCGACTCCGAAACCTTTACTTGACTTAAGTCATTTTTTGAGTCGGTATTAGTTTTCGTACTTCCTAAATCCAAGTCAATCATTCCATCTTTTCACACTCCATTTTGGGACAAGGGTGTTGATAAAATTGACTTCGAAATTATTTGTGAAATTTGAAAATTAGATGGGGTAAAATTCTTAATAAAGATCATTTATATATACAATATTTTAGTGGGTTATACTAGAGAAATTTCTGGTGGGTTTCTCCGAACTCCACGCAAATTCGATTAGGCCGCATTTCGTGGACCAATCAGACCACCACACCTTAAGGTAATATTTTCCTTCCCTTTCTTCTTTTTCCTGCATCTATGCATTAATTTATACATTGAGGACAATGCATGAGATAAGTGTGGGGGAGGGTTCTAACATAACTTAGGTTTTCCTTTTTTTAAAAAACAAAAAATTATTATTAACATTTTCTTTACTTTAAAAAAACTTTTTGAAAATAGAAACAATATTTTGACATATTTTTTTGTAAGAAATTAAGTTAATTTTAAGGAATAAGATAATCATAATTAGGATTTCTTATACTTGGTCAAAATAAAATTATTTGTTTGATTTTTAGGGTTTGGAAGATAATTTGTCAAAATAATTTAGTCTTAATCTTTGCCTTGATGAAATATGTGCACTTTATACACTTACACACTTAGGGTTCAAAAACAAAGATTCGTATGCCTTATAATGCATATAAGCACCTAACAATCAATAATTAGATTTGTTTATTTTTCATAGATATACATATATACATATACATACATATACATATACATATATACATATACATATATACATATATATATATGTATATGTATGTATATGTATATATGTATATCTATGAAAAATAAACAAATCTAATTATTGATTAGCTAGGTGCTTTAGCCTAAGCAAGCCTAGGTATTTACGTAAAAGATGATTAGATAAGTTTGAAAAAAAAAGAAAAAAAAGAAATATATATCTATAAAAATCCTCTGATTAAGCTGGGTATTTGTGCCTCATAAAGCATAAGTATTCATGCCTAAAAGCGGTTCATATAATAAAATCCTTAGTTTTGTGGCATTGTTTGCTCGAGTCCTTAAGTCCTTGGGGTGTTTTCTCACCCGTTGCCCTAAGACCGTTTGGTTTAGGAGTCACCGATTAAAGGCTTGTTACATGAGCAGATTAGAAAGCTTAATAGAACTAAGGAATAATATCATAAAAAATAAAAAATATATATATAAATAAGGTATAAGAGTTAGAGTTAAAGAACCCTTAATCAAAACGTCACAGTCACGAAGGTGCATATGACTTAGGATAAATTAATAGACTAGATGAGAAGCACAATTTGACTCCTTACTTTGATTGAGAACAAATTTTTGAATAGAGACTATGTTTAGGAATGAAAAATTCGGTTTTCCTATAACTTATAGATTACTTAAATCTTACTATAATATTTTAAATTTTTTCTTTCAAAATGTGTTTTTAAAATATTAACATTTTTCTATTTCTTTATGAATTTTGTGGGTGCAATCTACTGAAAACCCTCACGAGACAAAATTCGTCCTCTAGGGGCAACCTAGAGGTTTAACGGCTTATTGCATAAGCTCAATGCAATCGCCTGACCTACAAAAGTTGTCTAATAATTTTTGGTTTAGTTTGTTGTTTTGCTCGAGGACGAGCAAAAGATAAGTATGGGGGTGTGATTGCACACAATTATTGCATTATTCTTTATTACATATCCACATTTATCATGTAATAAATCTGCCAAATTCTTTATCTTAAATGTGTATTTTGCAGAAGATAATCATGAGAAGAAAGAGGATAAAATCAAATAAATATCAGTTAAGTTGGAATTTAACTAGATCTATTGGGTTAGAGGAGGATGATCCCAAATCAAGTTGGTTAAATTCAGTTTTTGGTGAATCAAGTGGTTAAAGCTAAATATCAACCAAGGATAACGTTAAATACAGAGTCCAAATCCAAAGGGATAACGGATAGAGAGAAGATCAATGGATGAGATGAATCAATTTTGACTCAAATTCTGGCTGGATACATTTTAGTATTTGAATCATAATTTTCGCTACCAAAACTCAAATCTGATGATTTAAGATGATCCAGAAAGAGGATTTAAAGGGATACAACTCTTAAGTTGATTATTATTTCTAATTCTATCATTTGATAAGTTATATTTAGTAATCAATACGCCAATAAGCTGCAGATCAGAACTGAATATCCACATCAAATCAAGTTTGGAGATAAGGGGAGGATTCAAATTCAGAAATAGCCAGCTTCCCTTATCTTCATACTCCTCTACCTACTGTATTTCTTCTATAAATACATGCAATCTAAAAGGCAAAAAAGAACGACCAAGCAGAGAGCAGAATTTAGGCTAATTTGTAGTTTATAACTTAGGTTTTTTATTTTCTTTCATGTAATTTTTATTTTCTTTATGTAACTGAGAGGAAAGGATACTTTCATGGAGAATGAGAGCAAGCTTGTACTGAAGGTGACACCGGTGTAAGTGAGCTTTTCTTTCATTATTATTTAAATCGAATCGAAGTTTCTTTTTCTTCTTTACTCTTGTTTTCGTTTACTTCCCTCTTCTATGTTTGTGGATCCAAATGAAACTGATAGCCGCGAAGTTGCCTTCCCTTGCAAGTGCCGTTGATGACTTATGGTGATGAATATCCATTTCTATGGTAGTGTAGCTTGCCCCTTTAATTCATAGTGTAATACGGGAATGGCCAAGATCCTATTTGTCATACTTCTCTCACCTTCAAGCAAAGGTACATCGTCGATGCGGGTCAAAGGTGAGCAGGCATCGAAGAGGTAAGTAACTTTTTTAGGTTTTAGTTTTCTTTTCTTTTAATTTTAGTGTAAATTACTAACACCACAATCTTCTAATTTCTTTCAATCTTTTTCAATATCTTTGTACATATCTACTTTCATTTTCTCCACCTTCTCAATCTACCACCTTCTTCCTCAATTAACTTTAACTCTTCTTTTTCATTTTCTTTTAAAGAACTAAAGAAGAACTTCAACCATTCTTTGTAGCATAAAAGAGAACTTACTGAAAAGTTTTCATCGCTAGTCCCTCCTTGTGGATCACGACCCGCATAGCCGCTTGCTATAGCGGTAGTATTGAGCACCTTGCACTATTGTTATAAAAGTTCTGAAATTCTATATTCTTATGTGCAGGTTTAAACTCAATCAGTTTCTCATGTTTAATCTTTTTATAATTAAGCTTTGCATATTGTACACATGATGATGACTAGGGATATTTGCATGTGCTGACAACTTTTGGACATCATTGCTAGTGGTAGAGATAGGCGTAAAACTTATCTTCTATTGCCTATGCTTGTAACTCAAATTTACAAACAATGGATTTTAGAAGATGACTTTAATGTTGTTATGCATGATAGAGTAAGAACTGTTCATGAAAGTTTTTCTTCTTCATATCAAACTTCACTACAAATTGATTGGATATCGGCTTTATTACAAGAGTATGTTGCTATTGTAACTTCTAGTGAATCGAAAGATAAAGAATATGAATTCTTTAATCAAGAACCACCCGAGGATAATAAGCATTCTTTGGGAGGGGATTAAGAAAACCTACAAGTTGGTGAAAGGAAAAAAAAAAAAAGAAGGAGAGCACTGCGAGTAAGCCAGCATGAGAAGAACAAGATCGGAGGGTAGTAGAAGTAAGAGAGGGAGATGTGCATGATGGAGAGTATTTTATTTTTAGGTTTAGGATTTTTATTTTCTTTTATTTTCCTTTTATTTTATTTTTCAATTATTTAATAAATAAGAATATATATTTTTTTTTTTAATAAGTTGATCTAGATAAGGAATATGGTGATCATATAGTGAGAATTGAATACGGATATCAACTTGATAGAATCTTGAATTCCATGAGAAGAGATAGAAAATTCTAAAAATTGAACATCATCTAGAATTTTTTGCATGAATATGCATCTTATCTACACTTACACATTTGCTTAAACCTTGGGATAATAAGGATTACTTAATACTTAAAAAAAATAAATAAGAAGAACATAATTTATTGAGTAGCTAGATTCTTTCACCTCAAGAAGCCTTGATATTTACGTGAAAGCTAGTTGGGTAAGTTAAAAAAAAGTTATATATATATATATATATATATATATATATATATATATATATATATATATATATAGAGAGAGAGAGAGAGAGAGAGAGAGAGAGAGAGTAGTCTTCGTGTGAGAAACTTTCTCACACGAAGACCGTGAAAAAACTATATAGGAGCTTTTATGTAGATGATCCGAACCGTTCATCTTGATCTATATACTTTATTTAGACTATCAATTAAAAATCATGTGAGTCCGAACTTTTTTATCCATACAACAAGTGGTTACAAAACATATGTTATATTCACTGTAGAATAAAGATGTCACTTGATGCATCGGTAAAAAAGTTAGAATCACGTGATTTTTTATTGGTAGTCTAATTAGAGTATGTAGATCATGATGAACGGCTCAGATCATCCATAAAATCTCTCTTATATGATTTTCTCACGAAGCTTATTATGAGAAAGTTTCTCATTTGAAAATTTTCCTATATATATATATATATATATATATATATATATATATATATATATATATATATATATATATATATATATATATATAAACAAATCTAAGGGTCAATTAGTTAGGTATTTTGTCCTCAAGAAACCTTGATATTTACACAAAAGAGAATTGTATGAGTTATATGTATCTAAAAAATTTATGATAAATAAAAAAAAGTACAAAAGGCAATGAAGTGGTAATACTTTGAAACTTCTATATAAGAAAAAATTATATATTTAAGTATAAAGTTTGAATCAAAGTCCCAAGTTAGGAGGTACCACACGTTCACAAAGAAGCATAAGATGGAAAACTTAGAAAAGATAGTGGGATATTTTAGGATTTGAAGTCTCTAGAATAAGAAGATAAGATTCTTGATGAAAATTGAACTTGAAGATGATTGCTTATAAAAACTATTGAACTTATTCTCTAGTGATGCTTATTAACCAAAATATTTTCTTTCATTTTCTTTTTCTTATTTCTTTATTCAGTTATCCTTATTTTAGTTATCTTCTTTATCTTAGTGTTTTCCTTATCTTTTAATTCTTTCTTTAAATTTTGTGGGTATATTCACTGTAAACTCTCACGAGACAACACTCGTCGACTAGGGTAACCTAGAGGTTTAATGGCTTATTGTACGTGCTAAGTATAACCGTGATTCCTGAAATCACCTAGAGGGGGGAATAGGTGACTAGCTAATCTAATGATGAATTAATGCGGAATTAAAACTATTTATGCAAATTAAAATTCTTGAGCTAAACACGCCAAGTATAACACAAGAGTGTAGCTGAATTCCCGGTGAAGGGCTCTGGACTATCTCCTCAAGATTCCTCTAGATAAGAGTTGAGGTGCCGTTATGACTCTCTTGGTTAAATATAAGCGTAAGCAAACAAACCTAAGCATATATCAATTTGAGCATAAGTATATATCAAGCATATAAAGATGAAAGCAATAAAATCAAGTAAGATATAAACACAAGTGAGAGATAGAGAGAGAACAATCTCAAACACGGGAGATTTGTTTCGAGGTTCGAGCACCCTTGCTCTACGTCCCCGCCTTCAACACTATGAAAGATTTTTCACTATAAACCAATCCCACCGGATCACTCAGTGCCGCAACACCACAAGGAGTGTAAAACACCTAGAGGGGGGTGAATAGGTGTTAATGCTAATCTAAAAAATGTTAAGCAAGTTATGAATATATGATGTAACGATCGCCCAAAACAAGACTAGAAGCCGGATACCCGGTGAAGGGCTCTGAACTCCTTCCTCGTGATTCCTCTAGATAAGAGTTTGAGGTGCGTATTGCAATCTTGTTGTATGAGTATTGATCGACAATATAGCAAGAAATGAAATGAATGCAATGATGAAGTGCACACAAGATATATCACAAGGAATAAAAGCAATATCACAAGCTAGAGAAGAAGAGCAATAGAGAGCAATAAGAAAAACAATCGCAAACACAAAGTATTTATTTTGAGGTTCGAGCCACCGCTCTACTCCCCGCCTTCACCGTCGTGAAGGGTTTCCACTATATCCACCGAGGAACGATTACAAGGTCTACCGAAGACTGGAGTACCGAACTCCACCAATTACAATCCTCCACCGAAGAGGGATCTCAACACAAGAAGAACAAGTAACCAAGTGATCAACAAAAGATCACAAACTTCTCTTTACAACTCCTTATAGAATGAGGAGGGTTTTTGGCTCAAGAAGTGTAGTGAGAAAAACAAAATCAGTTGTAAATGAAAATTGCTTGAAAACACAACTGAAAAACAATAGCCAAGAATGCACTAGAGAATTGAGAGCTTTTGAAACTTTTTGTTTCTTTTGAAAACTTGAAAAACTAGGTATATATCTTGTATTTTTGCAAGAGACCAATTCCCTCTATTTATAGGGAAAGGAGAGGATTTAAACATGATTAAATTAAGTTTATTAGGTCTAAAAATAGTCCCCAAAATATCAGAATTATTTGCCACACAAAAGCAACCAAAACAGAAAAACATGAAAGAGGAAAGAGCCGTTGGCAGCATTGGACGGCTGTCGGTCGACCGACCCGGTCGACCGGCCATCCAATTGGCAACTAGCTGTTGGACACGGTCGACCGGTCGGTCGACCGGTCGCCAAAGGGGAAAATTCGTTTTGAACTGTTGGTCGACCGACCCGGTCGACTGACCAAAACAGAGAGCAAGCTGCTTCCAGTCGGTCGACCGGTCGGTCGACCGACAGACGTGCACAAACCGTGCACGCCCTGGACACAAGGTGCGGTCGACCGGTCAGTCGACCGGCCAAGCTTGGAATGGATCCGGTCGACCGGCCCGGTCGACCGCCAGACCTGAAATAGAATTTCAGATGGGAATTTTTCTGAACTTTGGAAAATTTTTAAAATAATTTTGTGAGGATATGTGACTAAGTATCATGCAATAAAGGTAGATATATATGATATAAACAAGATATAAAATTTATAAAAATTTGAGTCATGTATAGTTATCAAGGCATGAACTTAAATCAAATACCAAAAAAAAAAACCGTATTTTGAAAAGTGTGTGTATGTTCTTGAGCCAACTTGACACAACCTCATTCTTTAACAAACTAACTCTTACATAGGTTCTAGGTGACTACAAAGTCTTCAAGTGGCTTCTCCATGTGAACTTGAATAGCTTGATATTTGGAACCCGAAATGAACCGACTTGAGTCAAACCAACCTTCCTTTAGGGAAGAACACTTCATAAATCCTTAGAACCTTGAAAACACTAAACATTAAACATGATTAGTACAAATAACTATATATGTTTTGTAATCATCAAAACTCAATAAAACAGGTGATTGTAACCTTGGGCCAACAATCTCCCCCTTTTTGATGATGACAAAACATATAAGTTATTTTAAAAAATATGGGAAAAGAGCTTGGAAGCTCCCCCTCAAATTATGCTATGTATAAAAGAATGGCTATGTATATAAGTGAATGGCTATATACATAAAAGATAGAAATACATGCAAAACATAATGCACAAAAGTTCTTAACACAAAAACAAAAACTCAATGCATAACTCCAAAGTCAAAAATAACTAACTAACTTTGTCTCCCCCTTTTTGTCAGACATCAAAAAAAAAATTTCATCAAGATTCTATAACACAGATATTCAATTCACCACAAATAAACGAAAATCTAGCATAGTCTAGTGGTTTTGTAAAAATATCGGCAAGTTAAAAATCGGTAGAAACATAATCAATATCAATATCACCTTTCTCATAATGATCTCTAAGAAAGTGATACCGAATGTCAATGTGCTTAGTCTTACTATGTTGATTTACATTTCTAGTCATATGAATAGTACTAGTATTATCATAAAATATTTAATATGATCAAAATGCAAATCATAGTCAAAGAGAGTATGTTTCATCCAAAGAACTTGTGCACAACAAGCTCCAGCTGCAACATACTCCGCCTCGGCGGTTGAAAGGGCTACCGAATTTTGCTTTTTGGAAGACCAAGAAACAAGACAATTACCAAGAAATTGACATGTTCTACTTGTACTCCCTATCTACCCTACAACCCGCATAGTCGGCATCCGAATTACTCGTCATTGAAAATTGTCCGGTCTTCGGATACCACAAACCTTTTTCAATTGTGCCCTTAAGGTATCTAATAATGCGTTTTACCGCGACTAAATGGGACTCTTTAGGACACGATTGAAATCGAGCATAAAGACATACACAAAACATAATATCCGGCCTACTAGCCGTCAAATACAACAAGCTACCAATCATGCTATGATAAAGCTTAATGTCTACACATATACCTTGTTCATCCTTGTCAAGTTTTGTGGTTGTTGCCATGGGAGTTTTGCTTGTTCTAGCTCCTTCAAGCCTGAATCTCTTGATAAGTTCCTTTGTGTACTTGGCTTGATTGATGAAGATCCCATCCTTTCTTTGCTTGATTTGGAGACCAAGAAAGTAGTTAAGCTCACCCATCATGGACATCTCAAATTCGTCCTTCATGCATGATTCAAAAGCTTGGCAAAGAGTTTCATTAGTAGAACCAAATATGATATCATCCACATAAATTTGAACAATAAGAATATTATTTTCAACATGTTTTATAAACAAAGTAGTATCTATTTTTCCTTTCTTAAAACCATTTGAAATTAGAAATGAAGAAAGCCTTTCATACCAAGCCCTAGGGGCTTGCTTTAAACCATAAAGAGCTTTGTCAAGTTTGAAAACAAAATCCGGATGTGTAGGATCAACAAACCCGGGGGGTTGTTCAACATACGCTTCCTCTTCAATAAATCCATTTAAGAAAGCATTTTTTACATCCATTTGAAAAAGCTTAAAATCTTTATATGAAGCAAATGCAAGTGTCATCCGTATGGCTTCAAGCCGTGCTACGGGTGCAAAGGTTTCTTCAAAATCGATCCCTTCGATTTGAGTGTAACCTTGGGTAACTAACCTAACTTTATTCCTAATAACATTTCCCAACTCATCCAACTTGTTCTTAAAGATCCACTTAGTACCAATTGTTGGTCTATCGTGGGGCCTAGGAATCCTCTTGCATGGCTAGCAACCAATATGAGTCGGCATCGGCTTCGAGGATGTTCTTGGGTTCAAAATGAGAAATAAAATCATAGTGTCCACATAAATCATGAAGTTTAGAACGAGTAGTTACCCCTTTAGATACTTCACCTAAATGAGATCCTTGGGATGATGTGGATTGTATCTCCAATCTTTTGGAAGAGGTGGAGTAGGCTCCACTTCAACTCCTTGATTTTCATCTCCTTGAGCCTCATTGTTGTTTTCCATTATGGTCGCAAAGGGGAAAAACTTACAATAAAAGGGTTGAGGAGCTAAATTACAAGTATTCTTAAAAGATTACAAGTAGATCTCCTCAGAGATTCTGGAGAAGTGTGCCGATAGGAGTCTGGTCAGCGCGCGACCACTTGTCCCTTTGACGATGCGAGCGATGAGATTCCCTTCTCGCCTGATTCCGGGAATCAGAGAACAGAAGGTTGGTAGAACCCTCTTACTGCTTCTCAAAATCGCCTTCAATTAGGAATTCCTTCTCGCCTGGTTCTGGAGATTCCTTGAGAAGAAGGACGATGTTAGGGTATCAACACCTGGATAGAGAAAGCAATCTCTAAAAGGTCTCAGAGAGCGCACGGTGCATTATGAACAAGCCTCTGCTTGGGGTCCTCTTTTTCCCATCCTCTCTCCTTGTACCCCTGGCGGGCTATTTATAAGGAGAGCAAGGGTATAATCGTCCCTTGAAAATATAGAAACAGATTGAATCGAATCTGTTAAATCTGGAAAGTAACCTTGCTGCAAGGCTAGGATCAGCTTCTGCGAAGCTAGAATTGGCAGGTCGGTTGACCTTCTTGATCCTTTCCATATCGTTGGAGGATTTTCCCTGATCTTCTTACTCGTTTTAGAAGAGTCAAGAGATTGTGGCAATCAACTGCCAAATTAGATCTCTGATTTGATCTTAATTGGATTTGATCTGATTGGATCGGATCTCATCTGGAGATTTGATTGGTCAAAGGTTGACCATAGCAGACCAATAGCGGAGCTGTCCGCATTGAGCTCGTAGCGGAGCTAGAAGCAGCTTTTGGCGAAGTCAGAAGAAACCCTTTGGCGGAGCTGGAAGTCCTCTGTGGCGAAGTTGCGAGTTAGCTTCCTGGCGAGGCTTTGGATGGCTTCGAGGCGAAGTCGAGTGATATTAGCCTCTCAGGTGAGGCTATCCCTTTGGGCTCATGTAATGCTAAGTGCTAGCATTTTAGACCTGCTGAGGTCTGTTCAGAAACAATTCGGGTTCACTGTCTACTTGCTGGATCAGTGGAGTCCAAGTTGCTTCCCTGTCCCTCGGAGATGGGTGAAAACTGGTCTTCAGCTCGTCTGTCACTTGTCTTTTGTAAATGTCAACAAGTTTAGACATCGTTCAGACCAATAAGAATCTTGTCTTTTTTAAATGTCAACAAGACCCCCTTCAAAGTTTTCGAAAGTCTGCAATAGCTCAGACTTCGAAATACTTTGAACTGCTTCGATCGGTGGGTGTGTGCAGTATGAACGTCGCCATGATGGTTGAGTTCAGCTTCGCTTTAAATCCTGCTTTGGGATGTAGATTCGCCGAGGAATCATGTAGACTCGCGTCTGGGTAGCTTCGCGACTAGATAAGTTCGCTCTGGAACATCTGTCGCTTTCCCGAGGTCAACTGCTGTGGGCCGATTACGAGGAGGATTACTCCTTTCTTTATGCTAATCGAGGGAGATATTCTCCGATTTGCACGTTTCCGAGGGAGGATATTCCCTTTCTTCAAGGTGCAATAAGTGCCTCTATGAGGGAGATGTTTCTCCCTTTGCACGGTTCCAAGGGAAGCCGTCCCTGTTCTCAAGGCGCAGTAAATGCCTTAAATGCGCTCGTGCTTCCACGCTTGAGGCGGCAGCGCTCAGGCCATGGGGCCTATAAATAGGACACTTGAGGTCCTCTGAAGAGAGGTGATCTGCTCTTCCCCTCTTCTCTTGGTTGAGAGAGATACTCAGATCTCTGAATTAGTGGGAATGCCCACTCTGGTCATTATCCGGCCAAGGACCGGTAAGTCTTGATCATTCAACGACTTCACCGATTTTAGGGAATTCATCTCCCTTAATTTAGCTTTGACAGCTGCTTCAGGGATTAGTTTCCCTTATTCTTCATCTTGCAATTGGCTGATCTGCAGAGAAGGATTTCATTAAAGCTTTCCAGCGAAGCTATCATTTTGACTTGATCAGAGAAAGATCACTGTATGTTAAGTCCGCTACATAGGCAGAACTTGGGACCTGGTATCTTCAAGGTTGAGCCAGTCTTGCCATATAGGTAAGGCTAAGATTGTGTCCTATAGGATCAGTCTGGCTTAGCCATATAGGCGAGGCTAAGACTTGGCGTTTGCTGAGCTAGCCCATCGTTGCTTATGCAAGCGAGGCTTATCCTCTGCTTTAACTGAAATCAGATTACTTCGTCCCCAAAGAATCTGACTTAGCATTTTTGCAGCTTCTTCTGTGCTTAACTGCTAACTTTCTCCGATTTGCATTGCAGTGAGCCATGTTTGCCAGTCTGGTAACTTGATGGAAGAGACCGAAAGTTGCCTTATGCTTCCCTGGTTGAAGCTTTACTTTTAAGCAGGAGGAACAAACTGGGGCAGCTGATGTATGTCCCAGAGGCTGTGGTAGTCGCTTATCCGAGATGATCCCTTTTGAAGCGAGGCTGGTCGCTTATCTGAGATGATCCACTTCAGGAAAGCGGACGTCACCTATGAGATCACTGACCTTGTCCTGGTGGCACCATCTGTCCTGGTGGCACAATCTGTTCTGGTGGCACCTTCTATCATTATGTGAAGGATTACGGCCTTGTGCAGGAGGAAGGCCTTTCGTGTCCAGTTGGTCTGGCTTGGAAGCAGATAAAACCACTTGTATGCCTTTTGCGCAAATGATCTTGCTAAGCAACTGAATCTGTTGTACGAAACACAACCTTGATGTAATATCAATGTACCTTTCCTTTTAAATCAATGAAAGTTCATTTTCTGCTCATTTGATTTCCGCCTTGCCTTCATCTTGAAATCGACTTTCAGAGGTAAACTCCATGCGAGATAGGATTAAAACAGGAATAAGCTTCTGGCGAAGCTAGCATATCTGCAAAGTTCAGCCTATGCCTTTAACAAAGCTAACAAAGTTAAGGCAATCCTGTTGTGCGAAGTCCGCATTTGACTTGTGGCGAAGTTAGCCCTTAGTGGCTGAATCAGCGCTTCTCGAAGAGACTACGCGGCTTGAGCAGCTTAAGGCTCAGAGTGATGAACTCTCGCGGCAGGAGTTAGCTCAAAGGGCAACCTTGGTTGAGGTCGAAGCTTGTTTGGCCCAGGCGACGAACTTTAATGAAGCTGAGCTGAGGAAGCAGGCACTTGTCGGGGCTGCTAATGACAGGAGGACGAGGCTGGTTTCCCTTGAAAAGCAGATCAGATCTTACAATGTACGCCTGTAGGTCGTTGTATATGTATCTTCATATATCTCATCCTTTTGGGATCAATGAAAATTTTTTTCTTCTTTGTCGAATCTTCAATCTTGTTCTTCTTTCTGAATTGCGGCTCCAAATTGTATTGCAATTTCTTGAGAACATAGTTCTTGTTGGGTTGGATGATGAGACTTGGCTATGTGTCAGTTCAGAGGTCGCGATGACATAACTGGTTGAGACGCCACCAAGCCCGAGGTAGGTGATACTTATCTTTTGTAAATGTCAATAAGTATCGAGACCTGTCTTTTGTAAATGTCAACAAGGCTCGGAATTGAGACTTAGCTGTCTGCTGGTTCAGAGGTCGCAATGACATAACCGATTGAGACGCCACCAAGCTCAAAATTTGGTGATACTCGTCTTTTGTAAATGTCAACGAGTATCGAGACCTGTCTTTTGTAAATGTCAACAGGGCTCAGGGTTGAGACTTGTCTTTTGTAAATGTCAACAAGCTCAAAATTGAGACTTGGCTGTCTGCTGGTTCAGAGGTCGCAATGACATAACCGAATGAGACGCCACCAAGCTCAAGGTTGGTGATACTTATCTTTTGTAAATGTCAATAAGTATCGAGACCTGTCTTTTGTAAATGTCAACAGGGCTCAGGGTTGAGACTTGTCTTTTGTAAATGTCAACAAGCTCGAAATTGAGACTTGGCTGTCTGCTGGTTCAGAGGTCGCAATGACATAACCGATTGAGACGCCACCAAGCTTCAAAATTTGTGATACTCGTCTTTTGTAAATGTCAACGAGTATCAAGTTTGTAGTGGAATTTGGAGAAGTCTCGTTTTCACGGGGAGAAACGAGGGAATCACTTGAAAATATAGAAACAGATTGAATCGAATCTGTTTAAATCAGGAAAGTAGCCTTGCTGCGAGGCTAGGATCAGCTTCTGCGAAGCTAGAATTGGCAGGTCGGTTGACCTTCTTGATCCTTTCCATATCGTTGGAGGATTTTCCCTGATCTTCTTACTCACTTTAGAAGAGTCAAGAGATTGTGGCAATCAACTGCCAAATTAGATCTCTGATTTGATCTTAATTGGATTTGATCTGATTGGATCGGATCTCATCTGGAGATTTGATTGGTCAAAGGTTGACCATAGCAGACCAATAGCGGAGCTGTCCGCATTGAGCTCGTAGCGGAGCTAGAAGCAGCTTTTGGCGAAGTCAGAAGAAATCCTTTGGCGGAGCTGGAAGTCATCTATGGCGAAGTTGCGAGTTAGCTTCCTGGCGAGGCTTTGGATGGCTTCGAGGCGAAGTCGAGTGATATTAGCCTCTCAGGCGAGCCTATCCCTTTGGGCTCATGTAATACTAAGTGCTAGCATTTTAGACCTGCTGAGGTCTGTTCAGAAACAATTCGGGTTCACTGTCTGCTTGCTGGATCAGTGGAGTCCAAGTTGCTTCCCTGTCCCTCGGAGATGGGTGAAAACTGGTCTTCAGCTCGTCTGTCACTTGTCTTTTGTAAATGTCAACAAGTTTAGACATCGTTCGACCAATAAGAATCTTGTCTTTTTAAATGTCAACAATTGTCTTGAACTTTATTTCCTCCATCATCCTTAGGCATGTCTTTAATAGTAGGTGAGTCCTTCAAAGTAACTCTCTCCATGCCTTCATGTAAAGAATCTATTTCTACAACATTCTTAACAAACAAATTAGATTCCTCAAACTTTACATGAATAGACTCTTCAATAGTTAAAGATGACTTATTGAAAACTCTATAAGCTTTACTAGTATTAGAATATCCAACAAAAATTCCTTCATCACACTTTGCATCAAATTTTCCTAAATTGTCTTTTGTATTTAAAACAAAGCATTTACATCCAAAAACTTTAAAGTAGGAAACATTTGGCTTTCTAGAAAAATAGATTTCAAAAGATGTTTTTGAAGAATTTTTGCATAAGAAAACTCTATTTGATATGTAGCAAGATGTATTTACGGACTCGGCCCATAAATAATGAAGGAGACCATATTCATTAATCATTGTCCTAGCCATCTCTTGTAATGTCCGATTTTTCCTCTCAAGGACTTCATTTTGTTATGGAGTTCTAGTACAAGATAGTTCATGCTTAATTCCATGTTCTTCACAAAAAGTGGTAAAGGGTAGGTTATTGAATTCACCTCCTCTATCACTTCTTATTCTTAAAATAGAAGAATCTTTTTCCTTTTCAACTCTTTTCTTAAAGGCTTGAAAATATGAAAAGGCTTGATTTTTGTGCTCTAAAAACAAAACCCAAGTAAAACGCGAAAAATCATCAACTAAAACAAATGCAAAACGATTCCCACTTAGACTTTTGGTTTGAGTAGGACCAAACAAATCCATATGGATCAACTCCAAGGGACGTGATGTCATGATATTCTTGATTGACTTGAAAGAGGACTTGGTTTGTTTCCCAAGTTGGCACGCGTCGCAAACGCGGTCCTTTTCAAAGTTCAAGTAAGGAATACCTTTCACTATTTCCTTGTTGTTTAGCCTAGATAGATGGTCAAAATAAATGTGGCTGAATCTTCTATGCCACAACCAAGAGTCATCATTGAGGGCTTTCAAACAAGTAGCATTGCAAGACATATTAGACATCAATCATGTAAACATTGCATTCACGAAAATCGGAAAATATACATGTATTAGATTGTCTATCAATAACTCTACAAGCTACATTATCAAAAACAACATCAAAACCTTTGTCACAAAGTTGACTAACACTCAAGAGGTTGTGCTTGAGGCCATCAACCAAAATAACATTTTCAATTAAAGGGGATGTACCAAGTTTAACATTACTAATACCGATGATTTTTCCCTTGGCATCATCTCCGAAGGTGACGGTGCCACCTTCATGGTATCTTGATAGGGTTGCAAAGTTGTTGATATCCCAAGTCATGTGCCTTGAGCAACCACTATCAAGATACCACAATCCTTTACGTCGTTGGGCCTTGGAAAGTACCTACATCATTTACAAATTCATTGACTTTGGTACCAAATTTTCTTGGGTCCTTGAAAGTTAGTATTTCAAACCCAAACATTATGATGAGATGCATTAAGTCTATCATAGCAAAACTTAACTAAGTGACCTTACGGCCACAATATGTGCATGAAAATACTTTCCCATACATGAATGCATGATGTGTGTGTGGAGTGTGAGCATGTTTGGGTGTTTGGCATGATGTAAAGGTTATGATTTATGAGCATGATCATGAATAGCATGTGATTGTTTCTTAGGGGCTTGTTTCTTAGGAAACATAGCCTCAAGTCTATTCTTATCAAATTCACATTTTTTCAAAACTACTCCTAATGAGTCAATTTTTCTTTTAGCATGGAAATTTCATTTTATCAACTTGTGGAAACTTACCTTTGTAAGAAATCTTATAGTTGTCAAAATCCTTTTGTGTAGAAACAAGAGTAGAAAGCAATTCATCCTTTTCTTTAGTAAGAGTGAAAACTTGGTGATTTAGAGATTCATTTTCCTTTTTCATTTTCAAATATTTCTTTTTAAGAAAATCATAGTTATGTGAGAGTTCTTCAAACGCTTCTCCTAGTTCATCCATGGAAAGCTCACAATCAAAAGAAGTGTAGGGAGTTACCTTGCTTGTGCTTTCATTTGCCATGAAGCACATGTTGGCGGTGTTGTCAACTTCCTCTCGGATTCACTCTCGGAATCCCAAGTAGCCTTTAATGCTTTCTTTCTATAAGGCTTCTTGGAGGTGGAGGGCTTGACTTTATCCGGGCATTCCGCAGCAATATGACCAGGTTTTGGCAATTGAAGCAAATAATTTTCTTCTCTTCTTTGCCTTGCCATCTCTTTTTGTTTTGAAACTTAGCCTTGTTATACATTCTCCGAACGTTCTTAACAAGAAGTGAAAGCTCCTCATCATCTTCTTCTTCATCGTCTTCGTCGGAGTAAGTGGAATGGCTCTTGAAGGCAATAGTTCTTCTTGGAGGGAGCCATTTCTTCTCTTGCTTTTCTCTCCATCTCATGGGTTTTGAGGTTCCCAATGAGACCTATAAGCTCCATCTCATCCTTGTCATTAAGTTCTTTCAAGGTAGTAGCTTTGACTTCCCAAGATGGAGGGAGAGTCCGGATGATCTTCCTTACTCGTTGGTCGTTGTCAATGACGTCACCTAGAGAAGAAAGTCCATTAGTAATCTTTGTAAATCTTGTAACCATATCATCTATGGTTTCATTTTCTTGCATAGAAAAATTTTCATATTGGGACCGAAGAAGGTCTATTTTAGCCCTCTTAACTTGTGAAGTCCCTTCATGTGTGACAAGCAAGTGAGACCAAATTTCATGTGCGGATTTACAATGAATAACTCTAGAGATATCATCATCATTAAGTGCTTGAAGCAATGCATAGTGTGCCCTAGCATTAGCATCAAATTCTTTAGTCTCAATATCGGTCCAAGTGGCCTCATCACCGGTGGGTGCACTAAATGATTTGGTCACCGCCGTTGCAACCCGGCTACCTAGGGATTGCAAAAATACGGTCATCTTAACTTTCCATATGGGAAAGTTAAGGCCATCAAACTTTGGTGGGGTCTTAATTCCTTTGGCCATTTTTACTAAGTGAAAGAGTTTGAAAAATGAATATAATGATTAGCAATTAAAGGATCTCTCTAAGGTTGTTAAGCCAAGAGCCTAGAGACCAAAGCTCTGATACCAATTGTAAAACACCTAGAGGGGGATGAATAGGTGTTAATGCTAATCTAAAAACTTTTTAAGCAAGTTATGAATATATGATGCAACGATCGCCCAAAATAAGAGTAGAAGCCGGATACCCGGTGAAGGGCTCTGAACTCCTTCCTCGCGATTCCTCTAGATAAAAGTTTGAGGTGCGTATTGCAATCTTGTTGTATGAGTATTGATCGACAATATAGCAAGAAATGAAATGAATGAAATGATGAAGTGCACACAAGATATATCACAAGGAATAAAAGCAATATCACAAGCTAGAGAAGAAGAGCAATAGAGAGCAATAAGAAAAACAATCGCAAACACAAAGTATTTGTTTCGAGGTTCGAGCCACCGCTCTACTCCCCGCCTTCACCGCCCTGAAGGGTTTCCACTATATCCACCGAGGAATGATTACAAGGTCTACCGAAGACCGGAGTACCAAACTCCACCAATTACAATCCTCCACCGAAGAGGGATCTCAACACAAGAAGAACAAGTAACCAAGTGATCAACAAAAGATCACAAACTTCTCTTTACAACTTCCTTATAGAATGAGGAGGGTTTTTGGCTCAAGAAGTGTAGTGAGAAAAACAAACTCAGTTGTAAATGAAAATTGCTTGAAAACACAACTGAAAAACAATAGCCAAGAATGCACTAGAGAATTGAGAGCTTTAAAAACTTTTTTTTCTTTTGAAAACTTGAAAAACTAGGTATATATCTTGTATTTTTGCAAGAGACCAATCCCCTCTATTTATAGGGAAAGGAGAGGATTTAAACATTATTAAATTAAGTTTATTAGGTCTAAAAATAGTCCCCAAAATATCAGAATATCTGCCAGACAAAAAGCAACCAAAACAGAAAAACATGAAAGAGGAAAGAGAGTTGTGTTGGCTTGGACGGCTGTCGGTCGACCGGCCCGGTCGACCGGCCATCCAATTGGCAACTAGCCGTTGGACATGGTCGACCGGTCGGTCGAGCGGACGCCAAAGGGGAAAATTCGTTTTGAACTGTCGGTCGACCGACCCGGTCGACCGACCAAAAACAGAGAGCAAGTTGCTTCCAGTCGGTCGACCGGTCGGTCAACCGACAGACGTGCACAAACCGTGCACGCCTTGGACACAAGGCGCGGTCGACCGGTCGGTCGACCGGCCAAGCTTGGAATGGATCAGGTCGACCAGCCCGGTCGACCGCCAGACCTGAAACAGAATTTCTTATGGAATTTTTCTGAACTTTGGAAAATTTTAAAATAATTTTGTGAGGATATGTGACTAAGTATCATGCAATAAAGGTAGATATACATGATATAAACAAGATATAAATTTATAAAAATTGAGTCATGTATAGTTATCAAGGCATGAACTTAAATCAAATACCAAAAATAAAAACCGTATTTTGAAAAGTGTGTGTGTGTGTGTGTGTTCTTGAGCCAACTTGACACAACCTCATTCTTTGACAAACTAACTCTTACATAGGTTTTAGGTGACTACAAAGTCTTCAAGTGGGCTTCTCCATGTGAACTTGAATAGCTTGATATTTGGAACCCGAAATGAACCGACTTGAGTCAAACCAACCTTCCTTTAGGGAAGAACACTTCATAAATCCTTAGAACCCTGAAACACACTAAACATTAAACATGATTAGTACACAATAACTATATATGTTTTGTAATCATCAAAACTCAATAAAATAGGTGATTGTAACCTTGGGCCAACAAGGAGTTCACACTAGAACTCTTGGACTCACTAGTCTCTCTTGTTCCCGTAAGAACTACACACCGCAAGCACACTGCTTGCTGAGGCCGCACCTCTTCACCGAGCTCTCACTAGAACTCGAAACAACACGAACCCGCAAGTCCGCCTCCTCAAATACAAGAATGAACACTTGGCATCTAAACACTTTGATCACCTAAAACAACTCTCACAACAACTTTCCTATAGGATGGATATAGCAATGAAAAGGTCAAGTATGTGTGAGAAAATAAGGATGATTTTGTGGTGAAAAACTCAAGAAATCTCTTTTACAAAACACTCTTGAAAAAACTCTCCTTTTGATATGAAAGTATTTTGCTCTAAAACAAGTGAAAATAAACAATAAAAGATGTATGAAAAACCAGCTTGAAAACTCACTTCAAATCTTATTGAAAACAGTCCAAGGGTACCCCAATATATAGGTTACCAAAAACTAGCCGTTGGGGTTCAAATCAGCAACTGACGCTGCTGTCAGTCGACCGGGCCGGTTGACCGCCGACAGTCAGATTTTCGACCGTTGTGCCACCGGTCGACCGGGACTTGGATATAGAGAGTAGAAGCTCTCTGACGGTCGACCGCCTGGTCGACTAGGGCCAGATCCAGAGAGTAGAGCTCTCCGGCGGTCGACCGAGTCGGTGACCGGCCCTCCATCCAAACAAAGCCGTGCACGTTTATGCACGTTGGTCGACTGCCCGGTTGACTAACCTCTGACTCGGTCGACCAGCAGAAGGCCAGAAACAACATTTTAGGGTTTTAAAAACTTGTCTTTTTACCTTCAATAAAATCCCATAAATTCACTAAAAATCTACAAAAATAAGTTCAGTAATATACTTTGATATACAAACATGTTTGAGTAAAAATCAAAACATGTTACAAACATTTTGAATTATTTTTGTAATAAAGAAGTTTTGCCTTCAACAAAAATCTGTATTTTTTCAAAACAATTTTTCCAAATTGAAAACCAATTTTTCAAAACTCCTCTAAATATAAAAACAAGATATTCTAAACACTTTTAAAGCTTAGTGTGTATGGATATGATCCACTACACATATATGATGAAATATCTATATTTTTGACATTAAGCTCTAAATAAAGTTTTGGTTAAACACATGTATACTTTGAAGCTTAAAAACCAAAATGGTATTTTCAAAACAAAAACTTTTATTACAACAAATATAAATCTTGTGTGTGAGTGTATATGATACTTGAGCAATCCACCAACTAATCTATCCTTTATATTTTATCTAAAAACAATATCTTACTACAAACAAACCTAGACACAAGTCTTCTCTTGAAAAATCTTCACTTGAGAAAACTTCTTCTCCTTCTTGACTTGGTCCAAAACATGATCTAATAAGTTAGACTCCTCTTGAGTACTTGATGTGGTCTTGATGCACAAGCTCTTGAATCAACACGTGCCTCCAAAACTTGACTTTAAATCTTTTGTTGAAGCTAAACACCAACTAAGATCTTGATCAAATATCTGAGACTAATTTAAACTAAAGATCATTGGTACTATAACTATATGAGTAAATCATCATCAAAACTAGAGTGATGGACCTTTGGGCTAACAATCTCCCCCTTTTTGATGATGACAAAACCCATGGAGTTATATATGCATGGATTAAAGTCAAGCTTCATAAAAGCACTCCCTTAACTCATGCATAACAATAAACAAATATATATATGCAATGAAGTGCATAAAACTAAACAAATATATATGCATAAATAAGGAGAGAGAAACATGCATAAATCAAAATTACTTTTCCCAAAAACCTTCTCCCCTTTTTTTATAAACTTTCAAAATCATACTCCACATTTTGTAAAGCATAAACTCAGTATATGCATATATAAACTCAAAATCATTCTCCCCCTTTTTGTCAATCATCAACAAAGGGGTGAAAAATAAATCAACAATAAGGATATATATGCGATATACATTCATGAAGAGGAAGACGCTAAGTTAGCTCCCCTGCATACATGCCTTACATGAAGAAGGGATGACAAACCCTAACTCACATAAAGTATAATATACAATGCATAAGTGAGATGTGAAGCTCCCCCAACACACGTGTATCACATAAAGAAAAGATGTCAAGCTCCTCAATATAAGATACACTCAACATGAATCTATATATAGAAGAGATGTTAAACTCCCCTTGCATATAGGCAATACATATCAAAAATATTTTTAACACAAATTTTAATAATTACTCAAAGTACTAAAACAAATTTTAAATTTTTCTTAAATCAACAAATCAATTTTGAGATATCACAAGATTTCGATACCATTTGAAACCAACTGAAATTGAAACATTTGTACATTTTGATACCAATGAAAGACAATATTTTATATTTTGATACCAATTAAAATATATGGTAAATTTTGATACCAAATAAAAGGTAAAACATTTTTGATACCAATTTTGATACCAATTGAAATGAAAGGTAAAACATTCTTGATACCAATTAAATCGAAACTCAATTGAGTTCAAACCATATTGATACTAATTAAAGTATATTGTAAATTTGATATCAATAAAAATACCAATTGAAAATAATGCATAAGCTTATTTAAATACCAAATGAGATATCAATTTGAAATCAAGATTTAAGTCAAGCTTAGCATAAACATAATTTGTGCTTTAAACATGTAAGTATATTGAAAATTAAGCACAATCAAATCATATATATATATATGAAAAATGAAAATACCAATCGAAATTGATATTATTTGAAATTTAAAGCATACATATATAGAAAACAAAATATGAGTATACAAAAAAAAATATCAATTGCGATGCCAATTGAAAATATGATGAGAATCAAGTGTATAACTCATAATTATCCACCCTTTTCATGCACATGATAAAGAGATTTTCAATAAGGCTTACAAGACATGGTCGCCCATCCATCCGCCTTTAAAGGGTTGGTAGGGTTTTCAAAAATAAGAGTTTGAAGATATTTTACAAAATTTGAAAACTCTACCCATTGAAGAATAAATAACTAATTTAAAGTAAATTTTTGAAAAACTAGTTAAAGATCCTTTAAACATGAAACTAAAACATATGTATCTCATGAGGCATGCTAAAAACATAAGAACGAAATCTATAAAGCTCAAAAATTCTTATGAGGAAATGTTATGAGTAAACAAATGAAGTGTGAGTGTACAAAAATCATGTAAATAATATTTTTATGAAAATAATCAATGAGGCTCAAGATAAACGTGAATTTCTTTTTATCAAACAAATATAAAAAAGATTTATTTTTCATTTAAGAACAAACTTCAAGGTATATGTATGATTTATCAAAACTAACAATATACATATATATCCCAAACATAAAAAGAGTCCATAATAGTATTTGCATGAAGGCAAGTGACCCAAGGGTATACATGTATATTTATTAGTTTTTAACAAAAATTACATATACATGAAGCAAAACATGCACAAGGATAGGCAAAACAAGTGTAAATGAGAAAATCATCAAAATTAGGTTACACGTGTACGTGTAATGAGTATAAATGAGCAATGAATTACAAACATATAAGAATCAAATGTTGCTCACTATTTGTACAAGTATATACACAAGTTTTTGACAAAAACTACATCTAAACAAGTATTTACCATAAGAAGCACAAAACCAAGAACATGCTAAAAATATTATCTAAGTAGAAGCATGTAAACTAAAATAGGAGTTTAGAGATAGTTACCAAACCAAATGGCTATTCTCTAAGTCTCCAAACATGGTGGTCCTCCCACCAAACTACCTTGATAACGGTGTATCGATTTTGTATGTCCATCTAGCCCATGCATCCACCACCAAGGCACCAACTCTCTCACGTCATGTGAGAGCCCACACCTACATCAAACACAAGAGGTGGGGATTTTGGTACCCATTTTCTTTTGGGTCCACAGGGGTTAGCATTATTAGGAACCCAAATATTTTGATTAGCAAAATTAATAGAATTTACTCTATCATAACAAAATTTTGCTAAATGGCCTTTGCGGCCGCAATGTGTACACTTGTATATTCTAGCATGCACATGTGAATGAGTGTGATCATGATGTGCAAAATGTGCATATGTATGTCGTGGGTGATGTGTATGTACATGTGGAGCTTGTTTCCTTTGAAATAAAATTTCCAATTTAGAATGATTAAATGCACAATTGATCAAAGTTGAGCTCAAACAATTTATTCAATTTTTCAAAAATTAATCTCATTTTTATTGATAGTAGCATGAAAAGCATGGTCAACAATCTTTTTCTTTTTAGAAAATTTTCTTTTTCTTTTGAATTAATTTCTCTTTTTAAGAGTTTTTTTTCATTCAAAGCAATCTCTTTTTCTTTTTCCACCAAAATAATCTTATTTTTCAAAGAAGTATTTCCTTCACAATGATCATTCAATTTAGAAGTCAAGGAAATATTATCCCTTTTCAAAAAATCGTTTTCTTTTGAAATGCATTCAAATTGATTTTTAAGAGAATCATTTTCTTTTAACATGGAATCAAATTTTTTTTTATTTTCTTATTATCCTTTTCGAGCAACTCATATTTTTCAAGAAGTTGTTGACAAAATGATTCAAGCTAATCATATGACATGTCAATATCTTTTTCTACCTCGGATTCGAAATTTACCTCAAGGGGGTTATCCCCTTGGACCATGTAACACAAGTTGGAAGCGTCACTTCCAACATCCGAGTCGCTCCCCTCATAGTATTGCTCTTATTCGTCAAGGGAGACTATAGTGTTTCTTACTATAAAAGCCGAATCAAAATTAGAAACCCTAGATAAATATTCATCATTTAGGGTACTTTTAATGCATGGATGGCTTTTGCATTAGCCTCAAGATTTTTGCCATTTAAACAATATGAATCTTTAATAGTGGCAAAATAAACATGAATACCTAGGGCTTTGAGGTACAATGACATCTTAACCTTCCAAGTTTGGATGTTAAGAATATCAAAAGTGGGAGGTGACATGAAATCCATGTATGTGTACAAATATTGTGATTAGCTATAAATGAGGATCTTTAACTCAAGGTGGTTAGAACCAAATCAAGAGTACCAAGCTCTGATACCAATTGAAATCACCTAGAGGGGGGAGAATAGGTGACTAGCTAATCTAATAGTGAATTAATGCGAAATTAAAACAATTTATGCAAACTAAAAATTCTTGAGCTAAACACACCAAGTATAACACAAGAGTGTAGCCAAATTCACGGTGAAGGGCTCTGAACTATCTCCTCAAGATTTCTCTAGATAAGAGTTGATAAGCCGCTATGGCTCTCTTTATTGAATACAAGTGTAAGCAAACAAACCAAGCATATATCAATTTGAGCACAAGTATATATCAAGCATATAAAAATGAAAGCAATATAATCAAGCAAGATATAAACACAAGTGAGAGATAGAGAGAAAGCAATCGCAAACACGGAGATTTGTTTTGAGCTTCGAGCAGCCTTACTCTACGTCCTCGCCTTCAAACTATGAAGGATTTCCACTATAAACCGATCCTACCGGATCACTCGGTGCCGCAACACCTATATGGAGTTCACACTAGAACTCTTGGACTCACTAGTCCCTCTCTTATTCCCGCAAGAACTACACACCGCAAGCACACTAGCTCACTGAGGCCGCATCTCTACACCGAGCTCTCACTAGGGCTCGAAACAACGCGACCGCAAGTCCGCCTCCTCAAATACAAGAATCAACACTTGGTGATCTAAACACTTTGATCACCTAAAATAACTCTCACAATAACTTTCCTATATGATGGATATAGCAATGGAAAGCTCAAGTATGTGTGAGAAAACAAGGATGGTTTTGTGGTAAAAAACTCAAGAAATCTCTTTTACAAAACACTCTTGAAAAACTCTCCTTTTGATATGGAAGTATTTGGCTCTAAAACAAGTGGAGATAAATACTAAAAGATGTATAAAAAACTAGTTTGAAAACCCACTTCAAATCTTATAGAAAACAGTTCAAGGGAACCCCAATATATAGGCTACTAAAAACTAGTCGTTGGGGTCCAAATCAGCAGCTAACGCTGCTGCGGCCGGTCGACCGCCAACGGTCAGATTTTCGACCGTTGTGCCACCGGTCGACCGGCCGGTCGACCGGGACCTGATACAGAGAGCAGAAGCTCTCTGCCAGTCAACCACCCGGTCGACCAGGGCCAGATCCAGAGAGCAGAGCTCTCTGGCGGTCGAATAGGCCGGTCGACCGGCCCTCCAGCCAAACAAAGCCGTGCACATTTGTGCACGCTGGTCGACCGACAGAAGGCCAGAAATAACATTTTAGGGATTTAAAAACTTATCTTTTTACCTTCAATAAAATCTCATAAATTCACTATAATTCTACAAAAATAAGTTCAGTAATATACTTTGATATACAAACATGTTTGAGTAAAAATCAAAACATGTTACAAATATTTTGAATTATTTTTGTAATAAAGAAGTTTTGCCTTCAACAAAAATCTATATTTTTTCAAAACAATTTTTCCAAATGAAAATCAATTTTTTCAAAACTCCTCCAAATATAAAAACAAGATATTCTAAACACTTTTAAAGCTTAGTGTGTATGGATATGATCCACTACACATATATGATGAAAATATCTATGTTGGCCCAAAGGCCTTCCACTCTAGTTTTGATGATGATTAACTCATGTAGTTATGTGTACTAATAATCTTGTGATTTTAGTTTCAGATCATTAGTCAAGTTATTAGTTGGTGATTAGCTTCAACAAGATGATTTGAAAGCTACCCACATGTTGATTCAAGAGCCCGAGCGTCAAAGATCATATATAGCACTTGCTCGGTGGATCAAAGAGTTTTGGATCGAGTCGGCTTGGAGATTGCGCTCTACAAGAAGACATCGGTACCATAGTTAGTTTTGGGTTTAGATCCTAATTGTAAAGATTAGAATAGTATGATAAGCTCAAGTTCACAACACACACGTATCATGTTTTGGTTTTCGGTTTTTGGTTTAACCGATCTTGGTTTGCATGAATAGATATTATATCAAAACAAGTTTACATGGTTTAATGTATATTAGATTTGTTCTATATACATGCATGCTTCAACTCTTAGACAAACTTACTTTGATATACCTATTTCATGTGTTTTAGGTTTTGTGTTTTAACAAAACTTATTTTTGGAATTAAAGACAAAAACTATGATATATTATATATATATGTTTCATGTATATTGGATTTCTATCCATATGCATCATGTTTCAAAATGTTTAAATATCATGTTTTTGTATTTGGATGAGTTTTAGACAAAATGTATTTTCTACTCAAAGATCCAAGTTTTAGAAAATACAGTTTTTGGTTTTTGGCAAAATTTCTATAACACAAAAATAGTCCTTATTGATTGATATTTGAGCTAAACTTTTTACCACATGTTTATATATCAATGCAAAATGATAAAACTATTTTTGTGGATTTTTAGAGATTTAATGAGAATTTTTAGGATTAAAAATTTCATGTTTTTGCTGACCAGAACAGTGTCTGCCAGGCTAGGTCGGTCGACCGGAACGGTCGACCGCACCATGTAGCCGGTCGACCGTCAGGGTCGACCGACGTGCACGGATACGTGCACGCTGGCTACACTTGTAGCCGGTCGACCGTGCCGGTCGACCGACTGAGAGCAGTTGCTCTCTGTTTGTTTGGGTCGACCGGGGCGGTCGACCGGCAGCTGTCGACGGTCAAAAATTGACCGTTGGATGGTCGACCGTGCGGTCGACCGGCAGGGTATTTCTGGCAGTTCTGCTGCCAACGGCTATTTTCCAGATTTGCCTATAAATACCCCATTTGAGAGAGTTTTTCTCTAAGAATTTTGGGCTAAAATTTTCATTCTCTCAAGTGTTTTTGCTGCAATCAAAATAGGTTTTTGGATTCAAATCGAACAATCTTTTTGGTGTTTTTCTTTAGGGTTTGAAAAATCAAAGAAAAGGGTTTTGGGAAAAGCTTTTGAATTGAACTTCTCTATCTTGGTTTCATTTATTTCCCAAAGACTTTCTTTGAGTTGCTGGTTTCAAATCCCTTGGTTTTCTCCACACTTGAGCTAAATCTACTATCTTCTCTATAGGATTTTGTGTGGGAAAAAGAGATTGTTTTGTGGTTGTTATTTGAAACACTAAGTTGTAAACTCTATTTAGCTTGGCTTTGTGCCTTTCCCTCATTGTGTTGAGGAAGATTTGCTATTGGGTGTATCCCTCAAGGTTGTGAGGTGATCTTTGTATTGGGTTGAGCTTGCCTCAAGGAGGAGGTTGTTGTTAGTTTGAAGTTTGCCTCAAGAGGAGGTTGTGGTTTGTAAGGGAGGAGTTGGGTACTCCTTGTAATTGTGATTGCCCCAAATCCTCGGTGGAGGTTCCCTTTGTGGGAGTCCTTTGTGGACAAGCTAGTGGATTGGAAATCCTTCGTGTGTCGAAGGCGGGGATGTAGAGCTCGGTGCTCGAACCTCGGAACATATCTTGTTGTTTGCGCTTAATCCATTGACTCTCTCTAACTCTCTCTTTACTTTGTGCCTTGCATCTATTTATATTGCTCATTCATATTTGCTTTGCTTGGTTGTGTGCATCACTTGTTGATAGCACTTGAGTGTGAATTGCATTAAGTTTTCATATTCCGCATTTAGTTCACAGATTAGCTATATCACCTATTCACCCCCCCTCTAGGTGATTTCAATTGGTATCAGAGCTAGCGCTCCTGATATTTAGGTTTAACCACCTAGGAGTGAGATCTTGGTTTGCTAATCTTCATTTGCATTATCATTTGCACTCATCTAGTTTGCACTCATGGATAGCCCTCCTATGTTTGACCATTTTAGACTTGATACTTGGAAGGTAGACATGACTAGGCATTTAAAAACACTAGGTCATCTTGTTATCAAGCCATTACCATAGAAACCCTCCAACCAATAGCAAGCATAAGAAGGCCAATGCACTTGCACTTAGGGCACTTAGAGCATCTCTTAATGAACATCTATTACATGTTTTTGATCGATATGATTCGGCTTTTGCAGTTTGGAGCATTTTAACTTCTCCCGAGCTTCCTACGATTATCAACAAGATGAGGAGATCTAGGAGAGACAAGTCCGAAGATCATTGCCTTATGGTCCATGGGAATGACTCCCATGAGGTACAATCGGATTCTCAACTAGATGATAGCTCTAGTTCATATTGCCATGGTTGTTTTGAAGTTCAAAATTTAAATTTAGAACTTGCCTCTAAGCTTGAAAATTTCTTGAAAAAACATGAAATTTTGAAAAAGAAGAATATAGATTTAAAAGATGAAATCAAGGATTTATGCTCAACCTTTGAAACTGTTTTGCAAGAGAAGGGAGAGATTGCTAGTGAACGTGACTCACTAAGATCTCAACTAGACCTTGCCCTAAATGAAATTGAAGTTTAAAAGGCAAAAATGTTGTGATGATATTTTGGAGAACAATAAGGTTTTATCTTCAAAATTAGATCTTGTTTTTAAAGAAAATATTACTTTGAAAAAATGAAATTGATTTCATAACAAAAGATTGGATTTGGTTTTGAATAAAAATAAATCTTTGCAAAATGATATTGATATTCATGTTTGCCATGCTAGTGTAGCATCTACTTCTTGCACACCTATAGCATGCTCCACTTTGTCTTCTAGCATAGAAAATGATAAATATTTTGAAGAAAAGTGTTGATTGTTTGAACTCCACTTTGAGCCATTGTGCCATGAACCACACTCGTTTGGAATCCTTGATTCGCAAGAAACAAGTTCCAACTATGCATGCACACCCAACACGGCATACACATGCTCATCACGGACACAATCATAACATGTATGCTCATGTGTACACTTGTACACATTGTGGTCGAAAAGGCCACCTTGCTAGATTTTGCTATGATAGATTACATATTGAAAATTTAGCAACTAATCTTGTTTGGGTTAGGAGAGATACTAACCCCCGTGGACCCACAAGAAAATGGGTACCAAGATCCACCTCTTTGATGTTTGATGTAGGTGGAGGCTCTCGCATAACGTGAGAGTGTTGGTGCCTTGAGGTGGATGCATTCTAAGCTAAGAGGAGAACCATTTGGATGCTTCACTCTCAAGAAGATTAGGTGGGAGGACCACCGGGTGTTTTGGAGACATGAGAGTTGCCCCTTCGGTTTTGGAACAATCCCTTACTCCATTTAGTGTTTACATGCTTTTTACGTTCATCTTTTTTTTAGCATGTTGTGTTTTGTTATGCTTGTGACATGTTCATTATATTAAGGTTGTACATGTTAGCTTCTTGAGACACCCATGTTTAATATGAACCCATATTTGTGTTCTCTTTATGTTTTAGCTATCATGTTGATCATAGATCTAATGCACATATCTTTATCATAATAATCATATGGATTTTTGTGATTGTTTTGACACTCCATAGTTTTGATTATCATGATTGTATTTCTCATATTGATTTATACAACGTTTTGTGATTCATGTGTTGACTACTTGCTTGAATGATAGTTTTCAATTAAGACTAGAATTTATATGTGTACAACTAGTGAGCTACAAATATATCTTTTTAATGTTTGTGCTTAAAATCTCATTTGTGTTCATTAGATGTACTTGTATAGTCTAGTTTTGATGATTCATGCATTTGACTTGTATTCACCATTATATGTAATTTGGTTGACTTCATGTATATGTTCATCTGTCCAAACTATCACTTATACATATACATCCTTGAGCCACGTGCCTTCATGCATATACTTTTGTGGACTCTTCGTGTTTGGGATATGTATGTATACTTTAGTTTGTACATGACATACATATGCCTTGAAGCTTAAATCATATGGATGAATTTCATGTTTCTAAGTGATCTCACATTTATGTTGAAGCTCATGTTTTTAAGATGATTTTTCAATTAGTATCATGGATTTCAATTGGTGATTTCACATCCTAGATGAACTTTCATGGATTTCATGATTCACTTATGTTTCATATCTTGATGATTACTATATTGAGCTTAATTGTCCATTTTCATGATGATATGTTTCTCACAACACTTGTACACTCACCTTATTTTGATGTTTTCTCATGATTTGATTTTCATGAGTACTATTGGTGCCATATGGATTTTGAGTGTTTAAGTGATCATGTGATTTTTCATGTTTCATGAAAAATCTTTGTATTTTCCTTGAAGGATTTCGTACTAGTTGTCTCATATAACTAGTTGTGTGATTCTTCATTTGGTAGTGATTTTCAAACGTACTCTATTTTCAAATCTATTTTTGAAAACCCCTACCATCCATGGGAGGATGGATGGGAGATCATGTTCTATGTATGCTTTATAATGAAAATCATTTAAAACTTGAACCATGATTGGGAGGTATAGTTAATATGAGTCATACACTTGATCTTATTGTTGTTTCAATTGGTATCATTGATCCTTTCAATTGGTATCAATATGACATCTTTTTGTATACTCATATATGTTTGTGTTTTATGTATGTATGCTTGCACTTCATATAGTATCAATTTCAATTGATATCTATCTTTTACATACATATATAGAAGATTTATTTGTGCTTACTATATCCCTATATTTTTAAGCACAAAACCTTGTTTATGCTTTGCTTCAATTGATTTAATTTTCAAATTGGTATCTTATCTCAAGCATACGCATATTTTGTTTAGTATTCATAAAGAGGAAGATATCTAGTATTTCATTTTTCAATTGGTAACAAATATTTTCATTTGGTATCAAGAAGCTTGTTGTTTCTCAAAATTGGTATCAATTTGTTTTATTATCCATTGGTATCATGTGAATTGGTATCTAGTTTACTCTACATATGTTTCTTTTTGATATAAAATGTTGTGTGTGTTTCAATACCTTGTTTAATTTCAATTGGCATTGTCATATCTTATTTTTATTTCATTTGATATCATAATGCTCTTCATAGACATATGTTTTAATGGTATCATATTTGAGTTTAGTAAAAAAGGGGGAGAGCATCCCTTGATTGATTCCTTGTTTTGTATAAAAAAGAACATTTTTTTTATGAGTTTTGTTTTAAGGGGAAGAAGAATTTCTTTTAAATCGTTTGTTTGTTTTGTTTTAACCCCTTTGTTGATGATTGACAAAAAGGGGGAGAAGAATTTGAGTTTATATGCATGTTTGTATGGATGTTTTATGTGTTTTATACTAAGTTTATATTGGTATCCAAAGCTATTTAAAGAACATGTTTAGTTTTGGTATCAAGAGCTTGTAAAAGAGATCATGAGTTTTGTTTTGAATATATTGTGTTTAATTGGTATCTAGAGCATGTTATGTTTAGTTTAATTGGTATCAAAAGCATGTTTACTTTATTAAAGATTTTCATTGGTATCAAGAGCATGTTTATTTGATTTTGCTAATTGGTATCTAGAACATGTTTTATATTTTATGATTTCATTAGTATCTAGAGCCATTTATTAGTTGTTTATCCTATGCATGAGTTAAGGGGGAGCTTCTTGATGCTTAACTTTAATCCATGCATATATAACTCCATGAGTTTTGTCATCATCAAAAAGGGGGAGATTGTTGGCCCAAAGGCCTTCCACTCTAGTTTTGATGATGATTAACTCATGTAGTTATGTGTACTAATAATCTTGTGATTTTAGTTTCAGATCATTAGTCAAGTTATTAGTTGGTGATTAGCTTCAACAAGATGATTGGAAGCTACCCACATGTTGATTCAAGAGCCCGAGCGTCAAAGATCATATATAGCACTTGCTCGGTGGATCAAAGAGTTTTGGATCGAGTCGGCTTGGAGATTGCGCTCTACAAGAAGACATCGGTACCATAGTTTAGTTTTGGGTTTAGATCCTAATTGTAAAGATTAGAATAGTATGATAAGCTCAAGTTCACAACACACACGTATCATGTTTTGGTTTTCGGTTTTTGGTTTAACCGATCTGGTTTGCATGAATAGATATTATATCAAAACAAGTTTACATGGTTTAATGTATATTAGATTTGTTCTATATACATGCATGCTTCAACTCTTAGACAAACTTACTTTGATATACCTATTTCATGTGTTTTAGGTTTTGTGTTTTAACAAAACTTATTTTTGGAATTAAAGACAAAAACTATGATATATATATATATATATGTTTCATGTATATTGGATTTCTATCCATATGCATCATGTTTCAAAATGTTTAAATATCATGTTTTTGTATTTGGATGAGTTTTAGACAAATGTATTTTCTACTCAAAGATCCAAGTTTTAGAAAATACAGTTTTTGGTTTTTGGCAAAATTTCTATAACACAAAAATAGTCCTATTGATTGATATTTGAGCTAAACTTTTTACCATGTTTATATATCAATGCAAAATGATAAAACTATTTTTGTGGATTTTTAGAGATTTAATGAGAATTTTTAGGATTAAAAATTTCATGTTTTTGCTGACCAGAACAGTGTCTGCCAGGCTAGGTCGGTCGACCGGAACGGTCGACCGCACCATGTAGCCGGTCGACCGTCAGGGTCGACCGACGTGCACGGATACGTGCACGCTGGCTACACTTGTAGCCGGTCGACCGTGCCGGTCGACCGACTGAGAGCAGTTGCTCTCTGTTTGTTTGGGTCGACCGGGGCGGTCGACCGGCAGCTGTCGACGGTCAAAAATTGACCGTTGGACGGTCGACCGTGCGGTCGACCGGCAGGGTATTTCTGGCAGTTCTGCTGCCAACGGCTATTTCCAGATTTGCCTATAAATACCCCATTTGAGAGAGTTTTTCTCTAAGAATTTTTGGGCTAAATTTTCATTCTCTCAGGTGTTTTGCTGCAATCAAAATAGGTTTTTGGATTCAAATCGAACAATCTTTTTGGGTTTTCTTTAGGTTTGAAAAATCAAAGAAAAGGGTTTTGGGAAAAGCTTTTGAATTGAACTTCTCTATCTTGGTTTCATTTATTTCCCAAAGACTTTCTTTGAGTTGCTGGTTTCAAATCCTTGGTTTTCTCCACACTTGAGCTAAAATACTATCTTCTCTATAGGATTTTGTGTGGGAAAAAGAGATTGTTTTGTGGTTGTTGTTTGAAACCACTAAGTTGTAAACCCTATTTAGCTTGGCTTTGTGCCTTTCCCTCATTGTGTTGAGGAAGATTTGCTATTGGGTTGTATCCCTCAAGGTTGTGAGGTGATCTTTGTATTGGGTTGAGCTTGCCTCAAGGAGGAGGTTGTTGTTGTTGTTGTATTGGCTATGGGCCTACCCCTCGGTTGTGAGGTGGTTGTTTGAGAGAGGAGTTCGGTACTCCATTGTTGTAAAAATCCTTCTCTGTGAAGGTTCCCTCGGTGGGAGTCCTCGGTGGACGGTATAGTGGATTGGAAATCCTACACGGTGGTGTAGGCGGGGATGTAGAGCAAGGGTGCTCGAACCTCGAAACATATCTTGGACTTTACGTTTGATCCACTTGTCTCTAAACTCTCTCTCTTTACATTTGTGCAAAGCATTATTCTCATTGCCATATCATACATATCATATATTGCTTGTGTTGCCTTGCATTGTTTCATATTGCTATATTACTTATATGCTTGGTTGTTTGTGTGTGCCTCACTTGTACCTAATCAACAAGAGCTTCACATAGCACCTCAACCCATTCAAGGGGAATCAAGAGGAGTTAGTCCAGAGCCCTTCACGGGGAATTCGGCTACACTTGTTGATTGTACTAAATGTGTTGCAAAATTTGCATTAGCTTCTGCATTTAGCGCACTTTGTTTTGCATTAAGTTTTAGATTAGCACTAACACCTATTCACCCCCCCTCTAGGTGTTCCCTTTTCAATCTATATTTTTGACATTAAGCTCTAAAATAAAGTTTTGATAAAACATATGTATACTTTGAAGCTTAAAAACCAAAACGATATTTTCAAAACAAAAACTCTTTTATGAAAACACATATAAATCTTGTATGTGAGTGAATAGATACTTGAGCAATCCACCAACTAATCTATCCTTTACATTTTATCTAAAAATAAAATCTTACTACAAACAAACCTAGACACAAGTCTTCTCTTGAAAAATCTTCACTTGAAAAACTTCTTCTCCTTCTTGATTTGGTCAAAAACATGATCCAATGAGCTAGACTTCTCTTGAGTACTTGATGTGGTCTTGATGCACAAGCTCTTGAATCAACACGTGCTAGCTCTAAAATTTGACTTTAAATCCTTTTGTTGAAGCTAAACACCAACTAAGATCTTGATCAAATATCTGAGACTAATTTAAACACAAGATCATTAGTACTATAACTACATGAGTTAATCATCGAAACTAGAGTGATGGGCCTTGGGCCAATAATTCCTACGAAAGTGAGTTAAGATTTTTATTTTTTATTTTTTATTTTTATTTTATTAAGATTTTGCTTGAGGACTAACAAAAGATATATATGGGTGTGTGATGTTTGTGATTTATACACATATTTTACGCCACTTTTATACCTATTATTGTCATATTTAATTTGTATAGGTATTTTTGTTTATGTTTTGCAGATATTAGGTCAAGAGCATGTTTTATACAAAGAGAGAGAGAGAGAGAGAGAGAGAGAGAGCAGATTCTTGATATATCATGAGACTTTACAGAGAGACAGATACAAATTCAGAGACTCAGTGAAGAAACTGCATACACTAACAAAGTTTACATGAGGAGAAGTAGTTGTAGGATCTATATACAAAGCAACACAAACACTAGAGGGGGGGTGAATAGTGTTTATAAAAATTTAAATGAAACTACTTGCAGGAAATAAAAAATTCACAAGATAAACTCAGAAAATGCAAACGCAAAGACAAGAGAGTTATCCTGGTTCGGTCCTTGTGACCTACATCCAGTCCCCAAGCAAACCGCTTGAGATTTTCCTTTCCTGATTTGTGTACACCCACAACCAATACCTTGTACACCACTTGACAAAAAGCCCTTTGCCAAATGTGCACAACTCCTCTTTACAACCAAGAGAACAAACACCTTGTACAACTTTCTTCTACACCAAGAAGACGCCCTTGTACAATACTCCTCTTTGAATGATTACAACTGATCCTATAAGCCTTGAATCTGAATGTGCTTGTGGACAAGGTTTCTTATAGGAGGAATTTCAGAAATCTTCACAATAGACTTTGGAATTTGGTGAAGAAACTGAAAGTGGAATAGGTTTTCAGAAAACAGAATTTTTGGAGAGAGTTTTAGGCTAAAAACTTTAGATTTGAATTGGTGATTTGACCCTAAGACAATACCCCTATTTATAGGTGAAATCCATAGTAAGTTAGGGTAGTTATCAGGCCAAATTTGAATTTTGAAACGTTGGTTAACACACCAGAATTCACCAACTGCACAGCAGTTATCAACTGCTATTAGTCGACTAGGATAGGAGATTAGTCGACTAGAAAAACAAAATTTTCAAAGATTAGTCGACTAATATATGGGTAAGTCGACTATATATTGGCTGATACAGATACTTAGTTTCTGGAAAACTGATTGTAGTCGACTATATAGGCATAATTAGTCGACTATATAAGGGGTTAGTCGACTATATATTTTGGGAAGTCGACTAAGTTTGATGCCAGACAAGAAACAGAGAGTGGAAAATTTTTGTAGAGGGGATTAGTCGACTTGGGAAATGTTATAGTCGACTAGGGTATATGTTAGTCAACTATAGTTGGAGGTCAAGTCGACTAATTTTGATGTCAGAGAACAAACAGAAAGTTGGGACATTTGTTTTGAAGAACTTAGTCGACTAGGTGTTTTCTAAAGTCGACTATAGGCTATGGTAGTCGACTATACTAGGATGGTAAGTCGACTATATTAGGTATTTTTGTATGTGTTCAAGGCTTTTCACAATTTTCTAAAAAATACACAAAAATACCCAAAATCTCAATATCAAGTTAAGTAATCATAATGTAGTAGAAATGCTTGTCCATCATCAAAATCTTTCAACTTGGTAGTCTTCAACATTCTCCCCCTTTTTGATGATGACAACCTGTGTTTATGATAACTCCCCCTGCAGCAAAACTCCCCCTGCAGTAATAAGTTATTTCTGTTTGCCCCTGCAGAAAGTGTTAAGTTTCCCCTGCATTCTCATGCCATAACACAGAAATCTCTTACACAGAATTTGCAGATATGTAACACAGAGATATGTAACACTATGTAACACAAAAACACAACTATTCTCCCCCTTGTCATTAACAAAAAGCAGAAAACAGACATGAACAAACAGTGTTTGCATACTGAAGTACACATTAAAAGAGTCTTAAAACAGAAAAATACACAAAGATGCAAAGTTCAAAACAAAAAAAAACACGGAGCAATTCCAACGCATAATCATCAAATGTTGGATCGGGAGGAGAAGGTGGTGGAAAATGAGTCTTGAGGATATTCAGAATCTCCGTTTGAGTGGATGCAAACGAGTCCATCTTGAGTTGCATATGCTCAAACTGAGTCATCAACAAGATTGATTTTGGAGCAATGTAGTTTGAGAGTCCTGAATGACTTGTGTTTGGCATGAAGAGATTCTATCTCAACTGACAGAGAATTATAGAAGGCATCAGTATAAGAAGGAGGTGGTTGGGATGAAGGTGGTTCAGTGAAAGGAGGTTGTGTAGAGGAAGAAGGAGGTTGAGTGGAACTTTGTGGAGGAGGAGAGGGTGGTTGTGGAGGAGGATGAGGAATATCGGTAAGTTTCATACGGTGAAGAACGACACGATCAAAAGGTTCGAAGACCTTGATAACACTAGTTTTGGAATCAAGATCGATGTGAAATTTCCGAAACACGTGTGATAGAAAGGCTCCATAAGGAAGGAAGGAGGTATGATCTTTAACAATAGTATCAAATAATTTTTGCCCAATTGACATCGAGTCGAGCCATAATGGCATAGACACAAGTGGCTAACTCACGGGAATAGTAGTTATAGCTCCCGGTTTTAGGGCAAATATTATAGGCAAGGATACGACTATAAGACGGGGAATTGGTTTCAATTTGTTGTTCGTCATAGGTAATCCTTGTCCTGGAAGAAAAATACTAGATAAGACCTCCGCATCATCCATATTAATATCATTAATAGAGAGGCCGTGATAAGGAATTGAAAGGATATCGGCCAATGGATTTAGGGGATAATTTGATGTTAATACCTTTAACCAATGAATATATATGAACATCATCCTCATTATCTTCAAAGGTTAAATAGTATAAAACAAGTGAATCAAGAACGGATAATAGCCTTGCCTAGAATCCGTAGAAAACATATGAACAAGACCACAATTTTGTAAATATGAGACAATATCATAATCATAGAAGTCCTCATATTTAACAAATTTACCGGGTAGAATTTCTAAGGATGAAATTCTAAGGAAATCCTCTTCTAGGGCAGGATTTTTCAAAAAAGCCCTAAAATCAACTTGAGAGGAGGAAGAAGATGGTTGTGAACTTGGTTTTCTTTGATCTAGACATGCTTAGAACTGAAATTAAAGGAAGATACCACAAGAAATTGAAGAAACTTGCAGAGATTGGAAGGGATTTACCAAGAAATCAAAGGAGGAAAGAGGTTAGGTTCACAGCTTCTGGATGTCCTGTAGTCGACTGGTTCCTTCGGCTGGGGAGAGAAATTTGGTGAAATCTAGGGTTTTGATGAGGGTAAAGGGTAGAATAGTAAAGTAAATACCAAAGCAACGGTTAGGATTAAAAAGAGAGTGAGATCGGATCCAAAAATAATGAAATGGGTCGGGTTTCGAAAGTTAAAAACCAATAACAGAAAACAGTTTTTCACAGGGTTAGTCGACTTGGTTTTCGTGAATAGTCGACTAATCAATATAATAGTCGACTAGTTGAGAATTATAGTCGACTAACTATTATAGATCAAAAAATCCATGTTTCTGTTAGATGAAAATTAGTCGACTGGGTCACTGTTAAGTCGACTAGGTGTTCAATTAGTCGACTAATAGGTCTTGATAAGTCGACTAATTTTTTTTTGAAAAATGCCTTAAAATAATTCTAAAAAAAATTTAAAGATCAGAAAAATTGCAAATATCCAAATCTCTTCGAAATTTCATAAAAATATCTTCTTTAAGAGGATTTGTAAAAATATCTGCAATTTGATTATCAGTTGATATAAAATTTAGAGAAATATCACCTTTTAAAACATGATCACGTAGAAAATGATGTCTAATATCAATATGCTTAGTACGTGAATGATGAACTAGATTTTTAGATAAGTTAATAGCACTGGTATTATCACACATAATAGGTGAGTTTGTGATAGACATGCCATAATCAAATAAAGTTTGTTTCATCCATAAAATTTGAGCACATGCAACACTAGCAGCGATATATTCTGCCTCGGTTGTTGATAATGATACAGAATTTGTTTTTTACTGAACCATGATACTAGTGAATATCCCAAAAAGTGACAAGTATGACTAATACTCTTCCGATCAGATTTACATCCAGCAAAATCAGCATCACTATATGATAGTAAATCAAATGTGCTTGATTTTGGATAAAAAAAACCATAATTGATTGTGTTATTTAGATATCTAAAAATCCTTTTCACTGCTTTAAGATGTGATTCCTTAGGATTTGACTGATATCTAGCACATAAGCATACACTGAACATAATATCAGGTCTACTTAAAGTAATATATAGTAATGAACCAATCATACCTCGATAGAGTTTCTGATCAATATTCTTACCATTTTATATTTGTTTAGGAATGTAGTAGTACTCATGGGAGTATTCTTATGACCAGAATTTTCCATGCCAAATCTTTTTAGAAGTTCCTTTGCATACTTGCACTGGGAAATGAAGATTCCATCCTTCATTTGCTTTATTTGTAGACAAAGAAAGTAAGTAAGTTCGCCCATGTGGCTCATCTCAAATTCACTCTGCATGATCTTAGAAATTCTTGACAAAGATTATCGTTAGTAGATCCAAATAAAATATCATCAACATATATCTGAATGATTAAGATATCTTTATTAACATGTTTAATAAAGAGAGTTGTATCTGCTCTTCCCATCTTAAAATCAGAATTTAAAAGAAAACTTTTTAATCTATCATACCAAGCACGGGGTGCTTGTTTAAACCATATAAAGCTTTCTTAAGTTTAAAAATATGGTTTGAAAATTTTTCATGTTCAAAACCTGGAGGTGTTCAACATAAACAGTTTCCTTAATAAATCCATTTAAAAAGGCACTTTTAACATCCATTTGATAAAGTTTAAAATTCATAAAGTAAGAAAAAGCAAGTAAAATACTAATAGATTCAAGCCTAGCTACTGGTGCATAAGTTTCATCAAAATCAATACCTTCTTTTTGATTGTATCCTTGTGCTACTAACCTTGCTTTGTTCTTAATGACTTGACCTGATTCATCAAGTTTGTTCTTAAAGACCCATCTGGTACCGATGACTGGATGATCAGTAGGACGTTGTACAAGATCCCAACATCATTTCTGACAAATTGGTTCAACTCTTCTTGCATGGCAATTGTCCAAAAATCATCCGCACATGCTTCTTTGATATTCTTCGGTTCAATGAGTGATATGAAAGTAATTTGTGTCATGTAGTTCAACTTGGATCTCGTCTGAACGCCTTGATTTATATCTCCAATAACTAAATCATGTGGATGATTCCTTATTTCAACATATGCTTTAGGTAACTCGGTAGAAGTCTCATCATCCATAGAAATGTTAGTATTATCAGAAGATATAACAATATTATCAATAGGAGTATCTATGATATGATCATCATCATGTGGAGAAGTATTAGAAATAGGCTTAGTCAAGGATTCATCAAATTTAACATGTAATGATTCTTCAATAGTAAATGTTTTCTTATAAATATTCTTATGTTTTACTTTGAGTAGAGTATCCAACAAAAATACCTTCATTGGATCTAGCATCAAATTTATCTAAAGCATCTTTTGTATTTAAGATAAAACATTTACATCCAAAAATCTTGAAGTAAGAAACTTTGGAATCCTATTATAAAACAATTCATAAGATGTTTTGTTTAAAATAGGTCAAATAAGCACACGATTTAAAACATAACATGTAGTAGCAATAGCTTCAGCCCAAAAATATTTTGGTAAATTACTGTCCATAAGCATAGTTCTAGCACATTCTTGCAAAGTCCTATTCTTTATCTCTACAACACCATTTTGAGGAGATGCTCTAGGAAATGCAAAGTTATGTGTAATATCATACTTATCACAGAAATTTGCAAAAGATTCATTTTCAAATTCTCTTCCATGATCACTTCGAATAGTGACTATGTTTAGAGACTTTTGATTTTGAATTCTTTTACAAAAACTTGAAAACTCATCAAAAGTATCATTTTATTTTTTAGAAAAATTACCCATGAAAAACGTGAATAATCATCAACAATAACAAAAACATATCTACTCTGTTTAAAGAAGCAACACGAGTAGGACCAAATAAATCCAAATGCAACAATTCCAAAGGTCTATTGGTAGAAACTAAATCTTAGATTTAAAAGATGATTTAACTTGTTTTCTTAATTGACAAAAATCACAAAAATAATCCTTTTTAAAAGTTATTTTTGGAAGACCTTTAACTAAATCAAATTTAGAAATCTTTAGAAATAGTTTTCCTATTCAAATGACCAAATCTTTATGCCATAAAAATAATCATTATTAGAAGCAAGTAAAATAAGTTATCATTAGATGATATGCATGTTATTGATAACTCATAAATGTTATTGTTACGAAAACCTTTAAATAAAATATCTTTCATGTTAGTATCATAAATAAGACATGCATCTTTTTCAAAGACAATTTTATAACCCTTATCACATAATTGACTAATACTTAATAGATTGTGTTTTAAACCTCTTACCAAAAGAATATTTTCAATAAGGGGTTTTGAAATATTACCAACTATGCCGGTACCAATAACCTTTCCTTGTTATTGTCTCCAAATATCACTGTACCTCCTTTTTTATTTGAACGGAAGACAGTAGTTGAATGTTTCCGGTCATGTGTTTGGAACACCCACTATCAAGTATCCACTTTTCTTTAAAAGGTACCTATAAGATAAAACAATTTGTATGGCACCCATTATGATAGGGTCCGAAAAAGATTAGCCTTTAGGAACCCAAATCCAATTGGAATTTGGTTTCCACTTGTTAGTATAAACATAGTTATCAGAATCACACACATCATGTATATAAGATGCAATATAAAAATTTTATCAACATTACTTAGATTCTTAGGAACCCATATATATTTGCATCTAATTCTTTTTGAAATAGTATTTCTTTTCATAAAAGAATTATACGGATTATTATTATAAAGATGTGTAGATTTTACAAAATTGGTTTTTGAAAATCCAAGACCAACATGAGTAGGTTTGTAAATCTTATCTTTTGAAAAACCAAGACCAAAATGATTGTTAGACATCTTTTGATAAGATAATAAAACATTTAATTCTCTTTTCCTTTATTAAATTTAGTTACATTTTTCAAAAGATCTTCATACTTAATTTGAAATAGTCATGTCTTTATCTAAATAGTAATTCTAGAATTTAAAGAAATAGTTTCCTTTTAAGTAAAGAATTCTCTTTAAGAAAATTTCATTATCCCTTTTTAAAGATGAAATAACTTTTTCAAAATCATCTTTTTGAGAATTAAAGAAGATGTTTGAGGAAAAAACAATGCATCTTCGTGATTGAGTCTTTCATTTTCTTTTGTTAAAACTTTATTTTTAATCTTTTCATTTTTGAAATTATTAAAAAGTTCATTAAAAGCTTCTAATAATTCATCATAATCTTGTACTCATCTTCTTGGGCCATGAAGCAGATATTAGCGGTTCAGTTGCTTCTTCTTCGTCAGAGGAGGATGAGTCGCTATCATCCCAAGTTGCTTGGAAGGCTTTCTTCTTCTTGTTGAACTTATTGAAATTCTTGAAGTGTCTTTTGATTTCATCAATGGGCAATCCTTCTTCATGTGCCCTGATTGTTACACTAAAACAAGTAGGATTATCATTAGTATCTTTATTCTTTTTAAACTTACCTTGTTTTAAGAACCTTTTGAACTTTCTTGAAAGCATCGCCATCTCTTCTTCATCATCATCCGAATTGTCTATATTTGAGGTTGTATGGAAGGCAAGTACTTTCTTCTTGGATTGAAGTTGTGTTCGTCCTTCTTTCTATCTTCGAGTTGTACTTCATATGCCATTAGATTACCAATAAGGTTTTCTAATGACAATGTTGAGAGATCATTCGCTTCTTCTATTGCCGTAGTCTTCTTCTCCCAATCTGGTGTGAGTGCTCGAAGGATCTTGCGAACTTTTTCGACTTGTGTGTATTCCTTTCCAAGGGATGCTAAGGATTGGTAATGTCGGTGAATCTTGTAACATATCTGATATGGTTTCATTCTCCTTCATTTTGAATAATTCAAACCTCGGGACAAGAACAGATATTTTAGATTCCTTAACTTTATTTGTACCTTCGTGTGTTACCTGAAGAGTATGACATATTTGATGTGCAGAAGTGGCTGTTGACACACGGTTGAACCTTCTTGGTAAGGCACAGAATAGAGCATTCATCGCTTTGGCGTCAAGGTCACATTCTTCTTTTGATCATCACTCCAAGCGTTGTAGTTGGTTGTTGGCTTGGTGTATGATGCTTCTACGATGTTCCAAAGTCGTAGTAGTTGAGCGATTGCAAGTAGATCTTCATTCTACACTTCCAATAGTTGTACTTGGATCCGTCAAATAGCGGTGGACGTTGTGTAGAAATGTCCTTCTTTGAATTGTGACGAAGGGAACTCTGTTGCCATCCTTGAAGTATCACTAGAGGGGGGGTGAATAGGTGATGGTAATCTAATGGTCACTTAATGGTAAATATGCAAATAATGCGGAAGCTAAAACAAATATGACCTAATTAAACTCTTTTATTAAACACTTATGTATAACACAAGAGTGTTGCCGAATTCCCCTGCGAGGCTCTGGACAAGCTCCTCTAGATCCCCTTGAATGGGTTGAGGTGCCGCGTTGGCCTCTTGGTTGAATACTAGTGTTAACAACAATCCCACGCAATTATATATCAATTAAGCACAAGGGTATATCATGCACAAAAAGATAAAGACTATAAAGTAATGCAAGATATAAAGAGACAAGAGAGAGAGAGAGAGAGAGAGAGAGAGTAAGCAATCGCAAACACAAAGGGTTTGTTTCGAGGTTTCGAGCACACTTGCTCTACATCCCCGCCTTCGACACACGAAGGATTTTCACTATGCAAGATCCCAATGGATCTCTCCTCGGTGCCGCAACACCTACAAGCCCTCGGACTCCCTAGTCCCGTACACACCGCAAGCCCACCGGCTCGCCGAGGCGCACCTCGTACAACAAGTCGCACCCGAACTCGAAACAACGGGGACAACACGTCCACCTCCTCAAAGTACAAGAAATGATCTCTTGGTGATCACAACACTTGATCACCTAAGGAGCACTCTCACTACAACACACCTATAGGAATATATAGCAATGGATAGCTCAAGTGTGGTGTGAGAAAGCAAGGAAAGAACTATGGTGAAAAACTCAACGAATCACTTTTTACACTCTCTTAATAAAAACTCTCTTTTAGATGGGAAGTATTTGCTCTCTATTTTGTGGAGAAAACTTCTGAATGACTTAGAAAAACTGGCTCAAGAAGTCCTCAAAGTCTGGCTTCAAATAATGACAAAACCCCCTTTTATAGAGGCCAGAAAAATCTG